>CM031241.1:476918076-477220116 GCA_018340775.1 Taxus wallichiana var. yunnanensis
TTTGGTCTCAAGATATTACCATGACAAAGGCAATTGGTAGCTCACCATATAAGTTGGTTTATGGCAAAGAAGAAATTATGCATTTTAATTAGAGCTTCCTTCACTTGAATTGCCCCAAAACTTGAATTTGAAGTGACGAATCAAAGTAAATCATGCTTTTAGAGTTGGTGAAGATTGAATAACGAGAAATTATACAATGATTAAGTTGGGGCATCATTAAAAATCACCCACAAATGATTTTATAAAAAGGCCAAATTTAGAGTTTATAGGTTGGTGATTTAGTTTTAATATGGGATACTTGATCGGGCCAAATGAAAATGGAATCCAAGTTTGACACAACTTGGAGTGGTCCATATACCATTACAACTTGTAAGGAAGTAAATTCTTTTGAGCTTATTGATCTTGATGGTTAAGTATTACAAATCCCAGTCAATGTGATTTATCCTAAGCATTCTCATTAACATGGTTTATTACATAATTGTACATAATATTTTTGATTTTAATTCCTTCAAGTGCTTGTAGGAAATTATTTTGTTGATAGTTTAGGTCTACTTTTAGATAAGTGTTGGTTCACACTCTATATGATCCATTTGGGAAATGTATGATCTTTCATGCTTGTAAATAATTACGCCTTTATTTATCTTGCACTTTTCAATTTGAATAAGGTTTTATAGCAGTTCCAAATCAATAATAATACATGCAAGATTAGATAGAAAAATTCAAGGAGAATTTTTAATGATAGAACAATTCAAGTGTATGTCAATTCCATGCCCAATGGATGCTTAGAGGTAGCTGGTCTCTCCATGTAGTAAGAAGATGTCCTCTGAGGTCACCAAATTGTTATCCCAAATTTGCACCATTGAAAATTGGGATAACTGCTCAAAATTTGAAGTACGAGCTTGTGAAATTATGACAGCCATAATATTTTTTCCCCAAAGTTCAAAGTGAAATATAGCTTGCACTTTTTCTCACCAACTTGGTCGAATTGGTGATTGGGCTCATTATGAAACTAGAAAAGTTTGATGATTTGGTCGAATGAAATGGGTGAGTGAATCGGTGAGTTGATTTATTTGGTCAAGTTTCTCGGTTCAAGTTAGATGCTTGGGTTGGTTGGGTGGTAAATGTATGATGAGGTTGATGGGTCATGTGGTCTTTCGGTTGGGTTTTACGTGTCACAGTCGATGACATCCAAACTCATGTACGACATAAGATGGTTAGTCAAATTTATCGACATCGACTCAATGTTTGGAATGTATTCATACAAGTTAGATAGTGTCTAACCCCCTGAGTTTGATGGAATGATGTTAGACACATAGTTAGTCGAGTGACCAGCTTGGTTGGCTACATAGGATGGTCGGAGGAACACAAGATGGTACAAGGTTTTGATGGTGTGCAACATCATCAAGTCCATGAGAAAGAGATAAAAGTTGTCCAACCCTCTAGGGTTAGATGGCCCAGAGGTAGAGATGGATACCACAAGGTGATGTATGACCTATAAGTTAGACGACATCCAACTTTCCCAGTGTTGGATAGTAATGAGGTTGGATGAGCCATTGATAGATTTTCAGCCGTGGTTCATGGTGGTATTTTAGGTTGGATTTTAGATGTGAGGAGAACATTCATGGTGGTATTTTAGGCAGATGTATTGTGCATATCTTGTTATGTTGCAGGACCCAAATCTGATATGCCCCAAAAGATGGGATCCAAGGCGGTTTCTTATTGTGGTCCATATGCCACCCTTCCTTGCCTTGTTTGGCCTCTATTTTCACTCACTAGGATTCTCTCTAACCCTTCTTTTGTTTTAATTGCCTCCTTAGTCTAGGATTTCTTTTCATGCACTCACTCTTTCTCTATGGTCGCTTGAATTTATTAGTTAGTTGTCTTTCACTTCTTATAATTAGTTTAGCATTAGAAGTAGGTTGAGGAACCATCCTTCTACTGAGGTCTATCTCAGTTCAGTTCCACTTTTTGAGAGACAGTCCCATGTTTTCTGAAATCTCAAGTTATTTATTAATTTAGGGGTGGGTGCATATTTAGATCCAACAAGTTTCTTTATCCTCAAGATGTGTTTGCTGAATTGGAAATAACTAAATAAATGAACCGAGAGACTACATAATTAAAGAATTAAATAATTAAGAATGATGCTCAAATAGACTTATTTGGTATCAATAGTGTAACTTAGGAAAGAAAGAAAAAAATATTTTAGATCAGTATCCATCTTGGTTAACCAATCATTCTCGTTGTGTTTATGTGTCACACCATAGTTGTGCTACTAAGAACAATATCTAAATTTTCAAGGGGAAAATATTACGTTACTAAATCCACATGGATAAATTTTAGTAAATAAAAAGGATTAAATCATTTAAAATTCACCCAAGTGTAGGTAAGTGAAGAATAAAGGTAAAGAGAGTGAGACATAGAATATTTTCCCAACAAGATAAAGGGTGTTAAAGTATTATAATAATTTATTATGATATATTAAAGAAAGAATGGTGTTAATGGAAAGATTTTTCCATTATGAAAAGTAAACTTGTCAACCCTATATAAAGGAGTAAAGTCACTAGAATGATATATTTGTAAATATGTGGAAATCACATTAATTTAATTTAATCTATACGAGAACATATGATGATTGAAACATATGGTTATGAAATATATGAATGAAATATTGAATTTCATAAAAATTTATCAAAGATAATTTCAGCTTTGAAGTAGAAGGCTAGTAACTTATGATTGAGACATGGTGCACAAATTACATTTAAATCAAGGTAAAAAGTACACTTTAGATATCCATGTTCAGGGCTAGTGAATTGTATGTACATGTGTTCATGATATAGATTCCTCATTGTGTAAGATATAACTATGTTTGTTGCTTCCACGATGAGATTTGAATTTCCATCCTAAAGGTCACTCAAAGATATGTATTTAGAACTGAAACAATTACATGATAAGCTACAACCTTGATATGTGTTATTTAATTTATGTTATCAAATTCAATGTTTACTCGATGCATTTATACTTTGTATTTCAATGTAAATATGTTTTCTTCCATTTGTTAATTTGTATAGATATTAACTTAAAATCTAAGAAATAAGAACATCATATTTGCCACACTTGATGTGGGATGAATTGATCTATCATTTGTCTTTCCGTGATCATGGAGGTGATCATGCATCCTAAAAAAATTACGTCCTCGGCGTATAATAAAATTCCTCTTCAATTCAACAAAACACTTATCTCACAAGGTTTGAAGTTTGTTTTAGTTCCCAATCCTCTTCGACACTTATTATACTACAATATTGATTATTGTTGAGTAGAGACATTGAAATTATTATTATATTTTGATTAGAAAGTTGATGAGATAGTATAGATATTTTTATTATCGATATGTTGTGGCTCATATTATAGATTGTATGCACTTCTAAAGGCATGGATAGGTATTTCAAGATCGATGTTGATCTAGTTTTGTTACTTTATATATACTAACACTTTGGATTCTTGATTTAATGATTAGTGTAAATGATGGGGCTAGTCTTGTGATCTCATTGATGTTGGTGAATATGGTAGATTTGAAATATTTAGAAATTGTAAATAATTGAAAGAATTAGTTCACTTTGATGATGATTTAGCCACGCTCATATGATGATGTAAATTGATAGATATGTATTTATTTTATTGTTTGATGTTATTTATATGTCCTTAAGGCTGAAAAGGTATTGTTTTGATTTTTGTAGGAAATTTATCAAAATAAACAAGAAGGCACTAGGATACTAACCATGGAAGAATATCAGATGTTTGCAACAAAGTTCACCTTGGTAACTTTGTTTTAGTGATTTTGTTCTATTATTGTTGATTTTTTAGGATTTCCCCATGGGGGATGACCTTATATGTGATGATGGGTTTGCTTTTTGATTTTCCTATTTCATTTTATTTTTTTATTTTATATTTAAATTATTTAATTGTAATGTGTTCTCACTCTATTACTACTTAACTAATTTGCTCTAGTTTAGTTAATTAATCATGTTGATTATGATAAGTTGGGATGTGACTATGTGGGCATCAAATTTGGTAGATAGTCCTTGTTATATTATATATTTGAGATGTATTTCAATTGATTTTGAGCTATTTACTCAACCCCATCCTTCAAATCTATAATTTTGGATTTGAAGCCACCTTTGGAGGTTTGTGGGATAAGTTAGACTTGTCCCTTACCTCTTAAAATTACCTACCAACCATACCATGACGTGAGGGGTTAATTTTATCCCTCACTCTATGTTTTCAAGGGAAAGAGATGTAATTAATTGCACTTTCTTACAAACTCTTTTAATGGTGTCCTTGGAAGTATGGAGTAGTGGTTTGTGTGTTGAATGAAACTTTTCATATCCTCACCCACCCATTTATGAGTCTTGGTATTTGTGTTTGAATTAGTGAGGTGGATTGGAGGATAAGTGATGTGGAATCCTACATGGAGCCACATCACCATCCTCTCCACATTTTCTATTTATTTGAGTTATTTTGGAGTTTTGGGGTTACTTGGTTTTAGTTGCACACTTGCATATTTTGGTGATTTTTCTTGAGTTACTTGTTTTGGAGCTTGGGAGCTTGCTTTTGGATTGGCTTGGACTTGGAATAATATTGAATTTTTTTTCTTGAGGATTGAAGGTTCTTGCAATGACAAGGTAGGGTCTATACCCTTGCATTTTATTTTACTTGTTGTGTGTTGTATTGTAAAATGAATGATTGTTTTTGATTGTTCTAGATTTTTGGTAGTATGACCTTAAGGATTGTGGGATAAGGAAAATGGGAAAATTGGGGAGGGAAAAGGGAGTTGTGATGTATTTTGGAGGGAGTGTGATTAGGGTGTTCCACCTATGGGGAGAGAAAAGGAAAATATTGCTACTTTTTTTGTATTTTGAAATGGGGAGAGATAAGGATATTTTGAGTATTTGTGATGTGCATTTGAAGGTTTTTCATTAGAACTCTATTTCACTTAGGAGGTAAAAGGAAGTGTTCCCCATAATTATATTCTCCTTCACATATATTTTAAGCCTTTGTGTTGGAAAATTGTATATTGTTGTTGTTATTGTTATTGTGCTTGTATGTGTGCAAGTTTTGCTGGCATGAATGTATGTATTGTGGAAGCCTTTGTAATGATTTTCCATGGTTGAAAATAATCCCTATTACTTCTATTTTTGGGGCTCAGGGCCAATAAGAAGGTTGGTTTCACCTCCTCATTGGGATAGGTCTGGAGGTGAGTGTTGCCTATGATACCTTCCTTGTTATTATAATTTGAAGAGGAAGAAATAGCTTATTGAGTTACAAGATGTTAATGGGATGAATACATATGTGTTGATACCAAATAAATAATCATATTTTTGTAAATGTTCTCATGTTATTTCAACCATTTATTGGAATTCTTGTCTATACTTGTATTTTTAAAGAGAGTTCTTGTAAATTAATTATTCAACTATGTATTGGAAAGGGTTTAAAGAAGGGAAGTTGTAAGTTGTATTTTAATAGAAATGTAGCTCTTTTCAAATCTAGAATTTAATCAAAAGTTTCATTGTGACTTCATTTTGAAAATGGTTTTCTTACGTGACAAATATATGGAAATATATGTTTGTTCCCTTTTCAACTATTCATTTCAATCTTTGTAGTAAAATATAAATGAACTTACATTTGAGTTATGTTTACAATTTTCCTTATCTTCCAGATAAGTAAGTAAAATGGTGTGATTTAGTATTGTTGATATAGTTGATACAACAATGCTACAAAAGGAAAATGTATATGTGTAGTTCTCTTAAATTAAAAAGAAGTAATTTTTAACCATGTTAAATTAGATATATATTAAATATATTTAGATATATATATAAATATATATATATATATATATATATATATATATGTGTATATGTATGTGTGTGTGTTTATATATATTCATTTAGAAAACAAACCATTTTCGATAGTGATCGATGTCATTAATCAATAGGAATTGGAAAAATATAAACCAACATCGGTCTTTAAGCATACCTAAAGTTTCATAATTTTAACCTTTCAAAATTAGTTGTATAAAAATCACTTTGAAAACAATATAACAAAGACTTCAAAATATATGAAATTTTATTTAAAAAAATGTAAATGGATGTATAGATTTCAAAACATATACATTGGAATATATTTTAATATTAAATGTACCAGATTTACGAAACAAATTTTGATAGTGTAACGAATGTCAAGAGACAAAGATAACCAAGAGCAAACCCAAATGGATTTACCTAAATAATTGAACTTTAGAAAATGTGATCAAAAAAATACCCACAACAAGATTTTTATTGGATCCTTGAAAAAAAAGAAAGAGGTAAATACTCACTATAACCTAATGCAAATAATAAAATGGAGAGAAAAATGAAAGAGGTTTTCCTCCCATTTGCATATCTTGAACCAAAATAAAACGTCCATGGTTTCTATGAAAAAAATCAACATGTGACATTCTTTTCGCACCCGACCTCTTGAGGTTGTTCCAGGAAAATCGCAGTGTGAGAGGAAATGGATGTGTGTTGTAGTAATCAACAATATATTGAGGAAACCTAATATTTTAAACACACAATATCAAGATATGTGATTCTAAGGAAGAGATCCTCTCTAACCTAAAGTGGTGTAATAAAATGATAAGATAAAATGGCTACTTGGAGGAACTCTAGTCAATATCGATCTCCACTAATATTTTGTCTAATTGTTGTGGAACATGTAGGAAATAGATTGTGGATTCGTCAAATATATTTCTATACAAGGTCATGAAATTGAAAAAAGAGAGGCATAGTAAAGCCACTAGGTCTATGGGAGGTTCTCGACTCTAGTCCATAAATCCTTAGCCTAATCACTTCTATGTTCAACATTGAAAGTTGTGCAATAATGTCAGGTCAAAGTGGGGATGATATAAATAAAGTATACATAAACCAATATCTATATTTAATTGGTTAGCAGGTCCATTTGGTTGTGAGACCCGAGGATCACAACTATGAACTAGTGGATTCTATAGTCTCGAATGGTAATATGCATAATCAAGCCCTATTGCCAAGAGCAATCCAATAACCATAGGAGTGATCAAATATAATGTTTAATGTGTTTAATTATTATATCTTTTCAGAATACTTTGCCAATGTGTTTAAAACAAGCATGTGTAATCCTATATCAATGTCGGTCAACAACTCGGGTCCATTGGTTTTTGGGACCAATGGATTAGAACTGAATTTTTTTCTTATGGACCTTTGATGGTCATAAAAATGGAATTAAATTGATTTGACAAAGCTAACTAACTATAAAAGAAAATATTAACTATGTTTTTGGTATTTTCATAGTATATCTAAACAAAACAATGAGATCAAACTAATCTAGTTAAAGTAAATAATTTTTTTATCTTTTCTATAATTATAAATAATGTTTCTAATCTAATAAATGAAATATAATACAAGTAATTAACCAGATATAGCTAATTACTTGTGAAAATATGTTAATCTAGATCTAAAACAAATAACTAATTCAATAAAAAAACCTTAACCCTACCTTATAGGTAGAGAAACAATCACATCTTCAAAGAAGATATTGTTCTAAATAACTTCCCCCGTAATGTTGAAAAGAAATCTTTCTAATGATTTGACCTATTTGAAATTACTCAATTAATTTAAATGAAATAATTTCACTACTCTATTTAATATGGATTTGAAATGAATAAATTCATAATTAACACTTTGAATGAATCAAGAAAATAAACAAATAATTCCAAGTTGGATAATCAAGAGTTTTATCAAATCTTGTTGTATTTTGTTTTTCCTTTTAGTTTATCCTTTCTTTCGCTATATGTTCATATGTGTCAAATGAATTGGGAATGCAAAGGCAATAGTAGGAGAATGCACTTGAGCAATGACAACTTCAAGGAAAATATGATTGCATGCAAGTAGAAGAGAGATAGCACAAGAATAGAACTTGGATATGCAATTTCAAGTAGGATTGTTGTAGCAATACTATGTAAGATACACAAAATCATGATGCCATTTTATTGAATACAAACATTTAATAAATAGGAATTGGCTGGGATGTACCTTCATTGCACAAGGAAAACTTGGAGTGCCAAATCATTGGGTGAAGAGGCAGTTCAAACTAATTCAATATTTTAAAAATAGAAGAGGGAAGCAGTATCATGCAATCAAGACCATTTTTAGGTAATTTGGATCACAAATGCACCTTGGAAGTCAAGTTAAGTGAAGAATCGCATGTTTAAATCATGCATGAAAGGTTCTAGAAAAAATGTGCAAGACCACCACCCTACATAGGGTCACAATCAAAGGACCACAACCCCGGTAGGGTGGCGGTTTTTACACCGAGGGCCAAAACATGCGCAAAAGGAGCAGAAATGTAGAAGAACGCATGGAAAAGCTAAGTAAAATATGTAGGATAAAAATATACATTATGAATGAACTTAGGAACTTGAACACCTTTTGAAAGGAAAAACTCATCACTGGGACTTTTGTGACTATTTTTCGATAATCTAGCACATGAAAAATTTGGTGCGTACATATTTCCCCACTCCCGAGAGAATCATCTTAGCCATGAAGAGGCATAAAATGTAGAGTTCGAGTATGGCATTCCCAAAATATGGGAATTAGAGGTTATACTTGACATTCCCGTGTTGAAATGTTGGCATCCAAACTCCCGCTATTCAAAACTGAAAATAAGAATCAAGTGTAGATAGATAAAATATTGAAAAATAAATTCTAAACTAAAATGACAAGAGGACTTTCCATTTGTGCGGGATAAGAAAGTAACTTTGCTAAAACTCTTTTCCTATAAACATACACACTCAAAATGAAGTTATAAAACAACACACACACACACACACACACACACACACACACAAAAAAGAAAAATTCAATTCATTAGCGCATATTAATTTGGTGTTTTTTAGCTCTTGACGTAGAGTGACAATTTTTGAAGAGAGTATAGTCAAAATGTTCATTTGGGATAGTGATCATGCCTTCATGACTAGGAGATCAACCCACATGGTATAAGGTTATTTTTTGTCACTTTTTTGTTTTTAAACCTAAAATGTAAAATTGTCAAAATTTTCACCTTGAGGGTTTGTTTATAAAATATCTTGTGTTAAACCAATCTAAAGGGGGGTTGCCCATAGGTTAATCATTTTTTTATTCAATACTATGTATTTTAGCCTTTTTGAGATTTTTTAGGGCCATGTAGCCATATGGTGAATCAGGTTAAGACCGCCACCTTTAAGCAGGTGGAAATTTTAGAACCAATGCCCCATAAGGGTGGAGGTCACAAAACTACTGCCCTACACAGGGCAACTAATTTGAAAAAATGCATTAAACTCATGTTAATTTTAATTTTTTGGATTTTTAACGTTTTTTCATGTTTTTTATGAGTTTGTCTCTTGAAATAAGTCATTTTCTATTTTTATGTGTTTTTGGATGGAGAAGAAGGAAGAGTGCATTGGTTGGAGTTGTGAGATGGAGTGCGACTAGATCCTAGATATTTTAGATAAGTTTACTCAGGTTAGGACCGACATTATACGAGAGAGGTCATATGTGGATTGGACGGGTGCGCTCATTTCACTCATGGCAGTCATATATTATGCAACATGTTCTCTTATTAGGATGTAGAGTGGAATACCTTTTGGTTATTTGGTGCTATGGGTCAAGTTAATGATTACATTAGAGGACATGTATCAGATACTTTGAGTTTTGATAATTGAGAGGAGGCTAACTCTTGAGATATTAATATCTAGACCCATGATGACTCGTGGGCTAGCTATATGGATGATGTTGTGGTGCCAATTGGTTCAAAGAAGGATATGAATGTCCAATATATTGCCACTACTCACATCCCACTATCCATAAGGCCATCATAAATATTTTGGCTTCGTGGATGATCGGGGAGAAGGGAGGTGATACCTAATTACACTTTTGGGCTCTGCTATCACAAAGATCAAATCATATGGTTGTATCTACGCTTGGGGGAGATTTCCTCGGCAGAACCTATCATGATTTATATGAGATTGTCAAGTAACAGGGACAACCTTTGAGCCATCGTACATTGGATATGATCTGGGTGTATGAGCGGATCTTCTTCTATGGGAGGCAAGTGCCAATATAGGACCTATGGGCCATCGGGTGACTAGATTAATGAAGATGTCAGTTCTAAGAGCACCACATCATTCAGTGGCCTCCTTGACCACATCAGACAAGGTGGCCACTCCATACCAAGACATCGTAGGATATTTGTGACAGGAAGGGACCACAGTGGTGGATTTTACCACTATTGGCTAGTTAGTTTATAGGAAAAGGAAGGTTGAGATTTGACCATTTGGCCGAGATACTCGAGTAGTTAGGTATTCCTTACATTGAATTGCTTCCCCTAGTGGAATCCATATATGGGAGTGTCAAAGAGGCCTCAAAAGGGCCCTAGTGGAGATCCAAGTTAGATAATGGTGACTCCACGAGTTCCTATAATAGTTAGTTGATTTGTTCATGCCCGATGGGAAACTAGTATTACTTGTGCACCTTTACTCTAGATTGAGGCCACTTCCACCCATAATGGGGATGAGCATGAGCCTATAGATGTGGACTTTGATTTTAATGAGGAAACAAGAGATGAGACTGGAGAGGTGTTGGGTGATGAGTAGATTGATGATATATTTTATGATGAGGGATTGGGTGGTGAAACTTACGAGGCAACACACATGGAGGAGGAGAGTAATCCTTAGTGGCATAAAACCCATGACATACTAAAAGTGGGGTAGGAGGAGGTAGACATAGAGAAATAGACCTTAGTCTCAGAGGATCTAATCCCTTCAAATGACGGAGGAGATGAGGGGTCTATTATGGGATTGTGCGTAGCCTTAGGAGTAGATGGGTAGACTATCTACCGTAGCGGATCTCTAGTAGTACCAGTTAACCCTACATGGATGAAGGGATATCCGATTATGTTGATACTCTTCTCTTCAATTTGTTAGTTGGAAATGTTAGTATTTCTTTTTTTAAATTTTTTTTCTTCATAACTCACCATTTTTATTTGTTTGCAGTGAATTCGTAGGGATGGTGAGATCTTCTTAATTGGGTGTGCATGGAAACCTTTTTGATCCCTTTAGGGAAGACAAGATCTAAAATAACGAGGACACAAGACTACCATTATCATCCGGTAGACATTGTAACGTGCTTGCACCTATCTTGAGGGCAACATAGATCATGAATTCTCTTCAAAGCAATCTAGTTTTCATGTACGTGCGTTATAGCTAAGAGATTGATGAGGTAGAGCTATTCTCATAGTGAGACCACAACCATTGGCCATCATCATGAGAAATCCCACCATTCAATGCATTCTCAATGACCTATCCATAATAGGAGTCCCGAAAAAGTCCATGCCCTGTCTTCAAGGATCCCATAGGGATTGATAGGCCATTGGGCCTTTTATTTCTTAGTTTCCACTTTTTAGAATTTATATGATTTATTTTTTATATTTTGAGCTCATTGCAGAATTTTTACCATGCCTAGTGCATGATGGAATATATATACAAACTATTTTTTAGTTCGGTAATTCATTGTATCCGAGTTGACTACTTCTTGCTCGCTTTACATGTTTACTCTAGATGTTTAGAACTTCTGCTTTTGTATGATTTTCAGAATGTATGTAGTGGATATGAATGCTAATAGAATGATTTATTTTTTTATTTTCTAATGCTAATATATTATAATGTAAATACATTTTAATGTTGTACTTTAGTTTCTCTAAGGAGTTTTTATACTTCATATTGTTTGGGAAAAACGTGATGAAAGAATGATATGATAGAAGGATGAACTTTCCCCACTCCTATCCACACACAACCGTAAGATTCAGGAATCAACACCAAGAGCCATAAGGGGCACAAGTTATAGAAATTTGGTGAATGGTAATGATGAGAGAAAGACAAGGATTTGGCAAAAAACCAAATTGAGAACCTCCAACCTCATCCCATGTAAGTTTGCTACATAGTTTAAAATGTGAATTGCTTTCCATTTTATCTAGATTTAGATCCGTAGATGGCCACTTGGTTGAAAAAATCTGGTTTTGAGGTTTTAAAATATTTTTGGAACTTTAGACATCTAACTCACTTTGTTTTGATTTATGATTTGAGTATCTTAATGAACTCGCTTTTAAATTTCTAATTTTTCAAAAGACCCCTACACCTTGCCCCACGATACTAGTAGGAAGTATGGGCTTACCACCATGGACAAGGCATAGGTGCATTAAAGACATTTTTCTCCTTTCCCAACCCTATGCCAATAGTAAGACACGTAGGCTCAACAACGAAGGTTGGTAGGGCAATGAAATGTGTAAAATAAAAATTTCTGTCTATTTTCATTTCACATATTTATCTAGGAAAAATGTTTCAATTTTCTTATTTCCAAAGACATGTATATGGGATAGATGTGACACCATGAATCTTCTAGAACAGAGAGTAGGAAAAGACACCTAATATAGAAGAAAATACGAGTGGAACCAAGTATGAAGGGCTTGGTATGGTTACTATCAAATCTTGTCTTATCTTGTTTGAACTGATGAAATGATTCAGAAATAATTGATGATACCATGAGGATTAGATGAGATGTGATTTGAATGTTTTACCAATATTTTCAAAAGTTTTTTATGAATTTCTATAAGAATAAGTCACTTGATTACAAATTTAGGAAATGGATAGGTAGATGAAAATCCAATGCGGATGCAACATTGTACATGTGTAAATGTAGGTGAATCATGCTAATACCTATTCAGAAAAGATATTTGATAGATTCACTAAAATATTCACCCTCTAGAAAACATAGGTGAAGTGCCCCATTTTTATAGTCTTCTATTACTCGATATAGACCCAAGCACTTTTTCCTGAACTCCCTACCTTTGCCAATATTTTTCCTATCTAGATATTAAGTCTTAAAACTGATCTTCCTCACATATTTCACATTTATAGACATTCATTTTATACTCAGGGCACATCCGGTCAGCATAAGCTTTGTTTCATTGTTGGGCATTGAGCCTAGGTTCATCAAGGATTTCTAATCTACAGAGTCACACATATCGATAGGCTTCTTCTCCTAAAATTCCCTATAATGAGATGAAAATACTAGGTATTTCGACTTCCAGCTTATAGAACCTCTTCTCAACCAAATAATAAAGCAAAGGGGTTTCACCATTAATGTTCTTAGCGATGTCCTGGTAGGCCCATAAGGCCAGGTATAAATTTAAATGATAATATCATTTTTCTCCTTTAAAGTTTTAAGGAGAATGGATTTGAATATCTTATTTGTTTCCTCATCCTATCTATTGGTCGAGGATAAAGAGAGAAGTGGTGTGAAGATTTATCTTAAATTTATCACATAGTTCATGTATTTTTTCATTCTTTAAAGATGTATCATTTTTAGAGATAATCACCTACAAGACAATGTACTTACAAATGATTTGTTCAGAATGAAATTATCGATTATGGAACCTAGTACGGTGGTAAGAGGCATGGCCCCTACCGACTTTGTGAATAATCTTTGACTGTGATTATAAATTTATGGCCTTTAGATGATGAGGGAGAAAATTACCTATGAAATCTAGACCCCACGTGGAAAATGGCTATGGTTTCACAATTTTTCGCGAGCCTATGCCGGTATGTGGATCTCATGAGAGGACTATTGGCATTTATGGAACTTACACACAAACTCTACTACATCATGTTCTAGTATGGTCCAAGAATCCCATCTAATGTATCTTCTAAGTAGTGCCATGTGCCCAGCGAAGTGATCTCTAAATACTCCAATATGTGATTCACATAGAATATTTTTAGATTCTTCTTCATCAAGACATCTTAACAACATTCTATCAAAGGCTCTGATAGAGCTCTTGTTCTAAGATAGCTTATTTAGTTTCTATAATAAATAATCATCTTCTTTGTCATGATTTCTCCCTTCAGGGTACATATAATCCATAATAAAATTAAGGATATCGTAAAACAATGGACAATTAGAAATGGGAGGCATGGTATCAACAAAATACACACATTCATCAAGGAAGTCCAAATTTACTAGATCACCTCCATATAATGGGTTAGTAGACAACAAGTCTACAATGATTTTTCTTTAAAAGACTTCTTATTAACCAAAATTATCTCAAACTCACCCATAAAAGTTATGAAGCATCCATCTTTCTTAGATAAGGACTCTTGTGTAAGAAATGTTTGCAGATGATCTATTTTAACAACTCTTGTTTCCTAATTCAACATGTAATGTCTTAAGCGCTTTGATGTGAAGACTATGGAAAGTTATTCCTATTCCACCTATGTGTAACATTTCTCATATTCAAGCGATGTTTGACTAATAAACTTGATAACATGTTCTCATTTATCATCATCTTCTTAAGCTAGCATGCAAGCTAATGAGACATATGTAGCTCGTGATTATAGAACTAGGCGGCGATATGATTTAGGTGACATGAGTGTGGGAGGAGATATTAGGAACCATTTTATTGACTCAAACACCTCATTGCACTCTTTTTCCAATCAATAAAGAATTCATTTTTAATAAATTATTGATTGAGTAAATAACAAAGGTTAGATCAAGGATAAACCTTCAGATTGCATCAAGTTTTATGAGAAAAGAACTGATGCTAGACTTGTTTGAAGATGGAATCATTTCTAGAACTAATTATATCTTGGATGCATCTACATCAATCCCTTATGAACATATGATGTATCCCAACAGCTTGCGTACATGTTGGCAAGGAAATTTGTCGGGTGAACAAATTTGTGGATTCCTTGCCAATGCTTTGGGAATCTAAGTCCCTCTACTTCACCGGTGTAGCTACCGTATATGGATGCATGAGAATATTTGGATTTTTGTGGTGTCCTTTCAGCTGAGGATCTAACACAAGAACTCCACTAATATTGCGAAAAGCTCACAAATAATCAAGGAGAGAAATTTGTTTGAAAGTGGGAAAGGGAGTGAGAAAAGAGGTAGGAGAAATAATGTTGTAGGTAGGAAATAAGATTCCTCCATACACTAGTTATAAAATTCATCGCATGCATTCATGGGAAGAAACAACCCTACAAATGTCAACAAGATGAGATAAGATTATGAACTCAAAGTTTCTAAAATCTCATCATCCAAGAGGATACGAAATCCTTATTCTTTTATTGATGTTTAATCAGAAGTTGTACATAGTGGAGAAATGAGGAAATTGAGAAAAGGGGTGAAAATGGTAGAAAAATGGTATCTCCTTTGTTTTTCTAAGTATAATGAACTCATGAGTTTACAAGATCAATCGCCAACCCTCTGCAGATGGCGTGAAGAAGCCATTAAATCTCCTCCAAGAAATGGTTACAACTTCTTCTTTGTTAGTAAGAAATGGTTTACAAAATATTTTCAATCATCTGTGTCCATTCGATTCTTTATTCACGAAAAATGCCAATGGCAAAAACTAGACTTTTTATAATGCACTTGTTACATTCATTTTGTAACTTTGAATTTGAACCGCTCATCTTTCCTTCAAACATTAAACTAGAGCCATCCAAGTGGGAGAAATTTATTAGAGTAGGCATGGAGGATGTCTTTTTACAAAATTAGCATTTTTTGACATTTTGGTCCACCCTTCCGCCTCTCTGCCATAGGCCTAACACGTGGCTTTATTTGAGTGGTGACGGAATCGCATCTCACTTTTTCAATTTTAACCTTTTTAGAAAAATGCTCAAAACTTCAAAGTTCTCTGTCGGTCTGCTCTCCCCCTTTGAATTTTCACCGGTGGACTCGAGACCTTGGTGGAGCTCGGATAATTCTAGAACTTTTACTTCACTTCGAAAATTTGATTGAATTTCCAAAAGTTCCCCATTGGCCCGCTCATCCGCTTTGAATTTTCAACGACGGGCTTCACCTTTGAATTTTTCCTCGATAGTCCTGATCGGGGCTGTGTGTCACTTTGTAAATTTTCACCTTTTTTACAAAGAGGCTAAAATATTAAATCCCCTAAAGTTCCGCCTCCCGCTTTGACTCCTTTGACTATGGGCTCAAGGTTTGACTTTTTTATTGATAACCTGATCAAGGTTGCTAGTTAATTTTTAACTTTTCACCTTTTTTACAAAGAGGCTCAAAATAAGAAATCCCCTTAACATTTTACCTCCTTGCTTTGAGTCCTTTGACTATGGGCTCAAGATTTGACTTTTTTCTTTAAGCCTGATCGGGGCTACAGGTGACTTTTTAACTTTTTCCTTTTTTACAAAGAGGCTCAAAACAAAAATTTCTCTACCAACCCACTTCCAATTAGGTATGTCCACATACCCATGGATGATGGGGCCAAAATTTGATGGGAAGAAAATGCCCATCATTCCCGACTATGGGAAAAAATGCAAAGAAGAAGAAAAATCCACCATTTCATGCCTAATTTTCAAATTTCATTCGTGAGCTGATGAATTGAAGAAAATACAAGGTTCGAAAATCCAGGGGCATAGAAAGATTGAAAATTTCAATCAAATGAGGACAACAATAAAATTTTCACGTGTCTAGACAGGAAAATAGAAAATTTATCAAAAGAAGTAGACTGGGGATTTGAAACAACTCTAGGGCATGGATTTTTCTATCTCTTTGAATTTTCAACTTGGCTTAAATACTTTAGGAGGGTGAGAACTCTAAATTTCAAATTTAACTTGGAAAATGAAAAGTGGTTTTCGGGAGAAAATAGTACTATTACAACAAATACACATTTCTCTAGATTAAGTATGATGTTGTACTCAATTAACCGAGAGAGAATGATATGAAGAACCTCAGGGTAATCACACAATTTTCTAGCCTTGGCTAAGAGGTCATTAACATAAGACTCCACAATCTTATGGATAAAATCATTGAAAATATATGTCATGGAACATTGGTAAGTTGCACCAGCATTTTTCTTCCCAAATTCCATGACTGTGTAGCAATAGGTTCCCTAAGGAGTGAAGAAATTTTTCTTTGTTGGATCTTCCTCAAAAATCCTAATTTAGTTGTATCCTAAAAACCCATCCATGGGATAAAAAAAATCATAACAAGTTTTCGCGTCAACAATAACATCAATGGAGGGAATCAAGAAATAATCCTTAGGGAAAAAAATTATTAATGTCTACAAAGTCAATACAATTGTAGATCTTCCCATTATTTTTGAACAAGGATGATGTTGGATACCCATTGTGAGGATTCAACAAGTTTGATGAACCCTACTAGGAAGAGTTTCATCACTTCTTCTTTTACTATGAGAACCACTTTTACTTCATAGTGTTAGGGTTACACCATATAATAGTGTTGTAAAGATCTATAAACGAGATAAATCATATATGCAATGAATGTGGAAATAAGAAAGAAGATAAAATAAACAAGATAAAGGTAACACCAAATTAAACGTGGTTCACCCACTATGGGCTACGTCCACCAAGAAATAGACATTATAATTATTCAATTCTTTAAAGAGGAAATCAATGATGATCTCGTTGTCTTCCAACACTTATAGGATGTTCAATGATTTTTCCTCACTCAGCTCTCTTTTTAGCTCACCAAGAAAACATACATGCAAAAAAAAAATTATTTTCTTCTCTCATACCCTCATACAATTCATACATGCATATATATCTATTCTAGGGAAACTAACTTTTCTTTTTCAATATATAAATCATTTTAAAGAAATATATTTATTCTTATTCTCATTTAAAGAACAAATTAGTGTCGTAGAGGTGATTGATGTTGGTCCATTCTTGACCGATGTCGGTCACTTCTTAACTGATGTTGGTTACCTCCTGACCGATTCCAATTTCCTCCTGAATGATGCCACCACCGTTAAAACCAACAACATGTAAAATAAAGATCCTTTTGATGAAATTAATCTCCAACACTCAACAATCTCCCACTTAGAGATCAATTTCTGCACAATACTATACATCAAAATCCTTGGTTCCTTTTCATTGGCCTACTTCTTCCTCTTCAATTATATAACTAGAATACCAATAGAAGTGGAGTGAAGCTCCAAATTATCCCTTACCAATGGATTCATTAGCATGTCTAAGGGTTCTCATCCATATGGATTTTATCTAAATCCATCTCCCTATCCTCCAACACCTACTATTTGAACTGATACCTCAACTAAATATGTTTCATTCTTGAATGAAATGGTGAATTATTTGTCAAATGAATCACACTATGACTATCACTATATAATCTGAAATACTCTTGCTCCTTTCCCAAATCTATCGTGAACCTTCTCATTCATATCATCTTCTTGCTAGCTTTTGTAACTGTAATATATGTTTAATCTGTAGTAAACAAAGCCACAACCTTCTGTAATTTTGAAATCTAACTAACTACCATTCCACCTACTTGTGAAAACATATCTAGTGGTGCTCCTCCCGCCATTGGAATCTCAAGCCATACTGAATCAACTTAGATTTGTAAAGAAGTATCTTACCCTCCATTACATAAATCCATTCCATATGTCCCTCTCAAATATTTGATAATCCATAGGAATTATTTCCATTGTTCTTTACATGGATTATCCATAAACCTACTCACAATGCCCACTCCTTGTGTAATTTCTAGTCTAGTCGAAACCATGGCATACATAAGACTTCCTACTACCTGAAGCATAGGAACACGTGTCATGTACTCAACCTCCTCATATTATGAAGGAATCTTATATTTTCTTAATTTAAAGTGTCCATCCATAGGTGTACTAATAGGTTTTGAATTTTTCATGTTAAACCTTTCCAACACCTTATTGATATAAGCCTCCCGAGACAAATAAAATTCTTGTTTTCCCAGTGTGTCGGTGAATTTTCATGCCAAGGATTTTCATTTGCAGCTGCAAATCCTTCATTGAAAATGTGTGAGATAGCCTTTCTTAAGTTTACAAATTTCCCGCATACTAGATCTTACTATTAGGATATCATCCACATACAAGAACAAAATAACATAGATCCCATTTTAAAGCTTCTTAAAAAAAACACAATGGTCAGACTCACATCTCATATAACCATCCTCATGAATAAAATTATCAAATATCAAATACCATTACCTTAGAGCTTTCTTGAGCCCATATATTCTCTTTTTCAATTTACGCACAAGTTTCTCCTTGTCCTTAACTTCATAGCCAAGTAGCTACTGCATATAAATATCTTCCTTCAAATCACCATGAAGAAAATATGTCTTAACATGTATCTATTCTAAATGAAAATATTTTGTCATGAAATCCAAACTTAGAACAAGAAGAATAGAATTCATCTTAACTACAGGAAAAAAATATCATCAATGGCAATACCTTCTTTCTCTACAAATCCCTTTACCACTAGGCTCTCCTTGTACCTTTTCTCCACATCCACCCTATTCTTCCTTGATTCCATAATCCCATTTTTTTATATTGTTTTCTTACTGCCGGTAGCTTGACCAAATCCCATGTCGATTTTGTTCCAAGGAGTCCATATCCTCATCCATACCATGCTCCCACTACTGTGGGTATCTCTCTCGCATTAATTATTCAAAGGTTTCTAGTTCGCCACTATCGCTTAATAATAAATAAGAAAAGGAAGGTGAAAATTTATTTTGTGGTCTACTTACTCTTTGTGAGCTTCTCACCGAGATCCGGGTTGTCTGGGTATCATTATGTTCTGTTGCACATTCATGTCAATATCTCACAAAGACCGACGGTGATCACCAGTAATCGATCGCGGGTTATGTAACCAAATGGTTCCTCTTTCTGCCGTGTGACTTCGGTTTCCTTACCGACATTGGTTCTAAGAGTACCGACACCATTTTGTGTAGCTATCTTCTCTAAGCTCGATCCTATCTGCTGATGCAATGTTAGCCCTTTGACCGATATCGATTTCTTTAGAAATGACATCGTGTCTTTGGATGTTAGTTTTAGGTCTAAAATATTATTTTCCTCAAAATATCCTCAACCTATTCATGTTTAGGAACCAAAACCTTATCCCTATACATTAGTTTTTCATTCCAATCAATGCCACGACTCTTAAAAATCTTCGAATCTTCTAAATCCCAAAAATGATATCCGAAATCACTAGAGTCATAACCAATAAAATTACATCTCTTAGATTTAGCATCAAAATTCTTCCTATTTTCTCTCGTCAAACATGCACAAAAGCTTCGAGCCAAAAATATAAGAAAAGAATAATCTATCTCTTTTCAAGACCAAGCTTCTTCTAGTATTCCACCATCTAATGTTGTCTAAGGTTTGACAGGTTGATCAATTATAGTGTTGTAACCACTGCTTATGTCTAAAATTTCAAAGGAAAGCCATCATAGATCCTCATGGTTATAACACGTTCCATGATTGTTATGTTCACTATTTATACAACTCCATTCTCTTGTGGATTTCTAGGAACTATTATTTCTCTTCCGATTCTATTCTCTGAAAAATAATCATTGAAAGACTTTTTGCGAAGTACTCACCACCATTCTCGAGATCTAAGGAACTTCAATTTTAAGTTTGTTTCATTTTCTACAAGGGATTTCTATTTTTTAAAAGTTTCAAAAACTTTTGATTTATGATTGATAAAGTAGATTCATACCTTCCTTGTGGCATCATAAAGTAAAGTCACATAATATTTAGATCCTCCAATATAAACTACCTAACTTGGTCCCCACACATCTAAGTGTACAAGCTCCAATTTTTGTTCCTTCTTTGTTGACCCAACCTTGAGAAATCTCGCTCTCTTCGCTTCGAATATTCAATGCTCAAAGAATTCAAGATCTAATTGTTTTAAATCTGATAACTTACCCTCACCTTTAAGATTGGAAATCCATTTTCACACATATGGCCTAGCCGATTATGCCACATGGTTGCATCTCGAATCAGTAGTAGATAGCACGAGAAAAGGAATCAGTAAAATAGGTAGATAGATATAAATTTCCTACCTTCTTACCTCTTTCCACAACAAGATATCCCTTGGTAACCTTCCAAGAATTGGATGTGATTGTAACCACACATCCATATTCACCTTGTTTCCTCGGATATAAGGTTTCTCTTGAGGCTTGGCACATGCCTCACATCTTTTAATACCCATGAATTTCCATTTTGTAACTTTATATAAACATCACCTTTACGAGGTAATATTTCATGGATCATCATCACCTAAATAAATTTTTCTAAAATCACCCTCAATATAATTTTGAAATAACCCTTATTTGGGGTAAAGCATGGAAAGAAACTCTAGAATATAAAACTTGAGATTCTAATTTATTATCCGAGGAGAGAATAAGGGAATATTTCTTTACCTCACTTCCAATGTTTACTGTTTACCTTTTTATTTACCTTTTTTATGTATTCTCTTTGTTTTCCTTGGACCAACACTCCTTTGAGTGTCCTCTCTTTCCACAATTCCGAGAAAAGTAAATCTATGTACATGGATCTAGATCTCCATGTCTTGACTTTGATCTCCCATTCTTCTTACTATTTTATGATATCTCCTTTTATCTTCCCCTACTTTCGATAATTAAAATGTTTCCGATGTTTCTTATCCCGAGATTTTCTTACATATTTCCTTATTAAGGATTACATGAACCACATCATCAAATTTCAAACCTTTAGAAGTATTCATTGTATTACTAGTAGCCATTACCAAGTTATCCCAACTATTTGGCAAAGAGCATAAGAATAAAAAAATTCACTTCATCATCAAACAAAATTTCTACCAATTTTAGTTGATTTACAATGATAGACCGAAATCATTAAAATTATTAGATACAAATCCACCTTACATCTTAGAATTAAAAAAAAAAAAAAATCATCAAATAAACCTTATTTGAAGCACTACGAGTTTCATATAAATTTTATAAATATTTTATCAACTCTACCATGATTTTTGCATCTATAAAATTTGGCGCTAATGATGCTATCGTGCTCAATCTTATAGATCTCATAGCCTTTCTTTCAAGAACCTTCCATTCTTCATCACCATTATGTCCAGCTTTTCCATGCTCATCCAATAAGTAAGTATAGATATTTCTAATACAAATAATCCTCCATCGACATCTTCCATTGTTGATAAAAATGACCATCAAATTTATGTACTCGATGTTTAGTATCATTTTCCATTGCTCTTCTCCCACTCAATCGAAGCCTCTATGTGAGTAAATCCTATCAACAATTAAAACCTCCAAATAAAGCTCTAATACTAGTTGTTGGGGTTAAACCATACAACATTGTTGGACATATCTATAATTAGATAAAGTGTATAAGCAATGAATGTGGAAATAATCCGTAAAGATAAAATAAACAAGAGTAAGATAACACCATATTTAACGTGGTTCACCTAGTTTGGGCTACATCCGACAAGTAATGGACAATATTAGTATTGAGTTCTTTACAAAGGAAATACAATGAAGATATGTTGTCTTCCAACACCTCACAGGATGTTCAATGTTTTCCTCACTTAGCTGCTCTTTATTTTTACCAAGAAAACTTACATGTAAAAAATTGCTATTTTATTCTCTCATACCTTCATACAATGCAGAAATACATATATATCTATTCTAGGAAACTAACTATGCTTTTCCAATAAATAAATCATCTTTAAAGAAAGCGATTTATTCTAATTGTCGTTTAAAAACAAAGCATCGTCATATAGGTGACCGATGTCGGTCCCTACCTAACTGATGTTGGTCACTTCTAAACCGATGTCGGTTAACTCGACCAATGTCGGTTTTCCTTCGACCAATGCTAGTCAATGTTAAAACCATCAAAATGTAAAAGAAAGCTACTTGTGAATCAATTAAGCTCCACACTCAACACATAGGCCTTGATTTTTGCTTAATTCGTTTGGCATCCGACTTAGTGACGAGATTGCTGACTGCAACATCGAAGAAATTCCTATGATCTCTGTGTAATTAAACGTGAAATATTTTGAGTGCTATTTGAGAATTATATTATGTATTTCTATCTCCTCTGCTGTTAGAGAAGATCCTAGCTTCATAATTTTTTATTCTTCCTCCATCCCGATGTTTATATCGATTGTTCCTTTAATTAAGGAGGATTTAATCTCATCAAACTCAAGTGGGGCTCAAGGTAAGTCAAAGTCCCTTTCTTATCCTACCTCATAAATTTCAAGACCTTCCCTAGAGGAAGACTCTATCATGGGATTTCCAAAGTAGGAAGAAGAATGTGGGATAAGAGAAAAGTCAACCTTTTGATGAGCAAGTCAGAACTCTGCGTAAGTGTTTAAATACCCAAGAGTTGCCTCATCATACTCAACGTGATATGGTGTGATAGCCTTATTATTAGTTTCTATGTATGTCAACATTGGATTTACCTATATTTTACAAACCAAACATTCAACATGAACTGATACCGTGAAGCTTGTATCTTCCAACTCACTATTTGGAGTAAAGCCGTAAAGTAGATGTTACTATAGAATCTTCAAAGCTTTTTTCTCATGGAACTACTTGATCGATATGAATTAAAACCATTTCTTAGACTAAGCAATGTTATTTTTTATAGTTGCAGATGTTCAGCCCTAGTCTCATACACCTCAAACACTTGATTTGCGATTATTTTTGAATCACATAGAGATCTAATGTTACTAAGCACCCAACCTTTTGGCTACAATGAGTCCAATAAGGAGGGATTCTTATTCAGCCCCATTTTTCCTACACTCGAAGTTTAACTTGAAGGAAAATGACATAAACCTTCCCTCAAGAAAAGTAAGGATCACTCCTGCCCCACCGCCAAAATGACATTTGGCGCCATTGAAATTTATAGTCCAACAATTACTCAGGAAAATTAATGTTGGATCATTCTTTGTATCTTCTTCCTTTTCTTCTATTACTTCTACAATACAAAATTTGTTTGTTGGAAGAGATCTGAGTCGTAGGGCATGTCCTATGCCCATAGAATCAAATGGAAGGAGAATGGGTAGATATTTCTTCAACTACTAGAAAATATTCACCATGATTACTAATGACATTGTCTCTATGATGAAGGTTTTATCCTTGACCGCAAGAATGCCCTCGATCAAGCCCATGACTTCTAACTCTGTTGTGGGAACCAATTTTGTTTCTGATTTTGAACCAACTGGTTTGTTAAGTTGGTTTTTTGAAGCTTGAAATTAGAATGGGATCTTGTATCCTCTTCAATTATTTTAGGTATATATCAATAGGCTTTGGGTCACCTTGTGCCATGAAGACCTTCCCTAGATGCAGGAATCTTACTTCCTAGAAACAATGTGGAAGGAATCACCTTCATGCAATGTATCCATGGATGGTCGAGAATCATATTATAGTTGGTTTCCTAATCTATAATATAGAACTAAGTGAGAACTGTCTTGGGTCCTAATGTAACCAAGAAGACTATGGTTGCTATTGAAGTTACATTGATGCTATCATAACCCCTAAGCATATTTCATGTTGAGGAAAATTTGTGTCCTCGTATAACAATTTTTGGAGACAATTGAAGGGGACTATGTTAAATTCCACCCCGTTGTCAACCATTACACCCTTAACATAGTTATTTTAGATCCATACTTTTAAATGAAAGGATGGGTAACCTATGCATGTAGTTTTGGCATTAGTTGGCATTTTGCTTATGTCGAACACAAATATAGCATCCCTTTGTGTTGCCCAGGAGGGTAGACATCAAAGTCTATGTGGTTTACTTGTGCTTCCGGGTGTGTGTAAAGTTAATTAAATAAAAATACCCAATGCTTATAAAAATCAGTTCTGGGCAAGGGAGTTCTTCAAAAAATCCAAAAAGGAAATGTGAGAAAAGTTCTTCATTAAGTCATTGATTAAATCATATGCCCCTACCGGATTTGTAAGTGTTTTCTGAATGTCATCTGATATTGATGGATAAATGATTATGGGTTGTGACTCATAATATCAAGATCTGGTCATATAATTTACCTCGTGCTCAATCTCTAATTCTACGAGGCCCACAATTTTTGTTTCTTATGGAGCATCCAAAGGAGGTGCCACTAGATTATTTGAAGAAGTCGATGCTTCATGATCATTGGCCCCTACTAAAGTTCCCTTGTTTGAACCATGGGGATCAAGCTTACCATCCTTAGGGCGTGTGGGGAGAGGATCATTAAAGATCCTAAGTGGTGTGTTCTGAGGAGAAACCGACCCTACATATGTGTTTTGTGTTGGTGCTTTTGGATTTGCTAGAAACATATCTACAAAGAGTTATCTCTGGTATTCTGGAAAATGTTCTAGAAATTTATTACAATTTTGGCACATTCTTGCATCATGCCCATGGACTCTTTGAAAACCACAGTACAAATCAGGATTGTAATCCCAAGGTCTTTGGTTTGCATTCTTTTGTGATCCATAATTCCGATCATTGTTCAACTTCTGATTGTTATAGTTAAAATTTGGGAACCATTTCCCCTAGTTTTGAAATTCTTTTTGATACCTACATGGGTACTGAATAGGGCCATGGGTCTACACTTTTCTTGGTTTTTGTGGTTTTTGTTGCTATTGAGGGCTTACTAAAGTCCACAACATTGATTATTGGCACAAAATTGTTGTTTCTTTGGTTATTTCCATTCGTGTTGTTGTTAGTGCTTATATTGTGTGGGTTAACAATATTATGTTTCTTTGGCGATCATTAACACCGTCGCTTGTAACCCCACGGTTCTTATTGAGGACCTTTGATCCCTGATTATTTTTCATGTTTTTGGGGTAACCTTAGTTACCTTGGTTGGGAGTTACTAATGTATCATTTGTTCCATAGGTCTTACGACCACTATTTATGTCCTCTTGATAAATATAAAGAGTTCCCTCCAATAATTCTACATAGCTCCATAGCGGGAATTTTTGGACTTCTTCCTTTGTTTCCCTATTAAGGGAGTGAAGGAACAAATCACAAAGCTTTGTCTAATCAATGTTTGGAGTTCTTACAGAGGAATAGAGGACCTTCCACCATCTTTGGATGAAATGGGTAGTAGATTCATTGTGCTCTTGTTTCATATAAAGGAAATATCTTACTCCTTTCCTTCGAAGTTTTCTAATATCAAAATAATTGATAAAATTTGACACGTGTTGCTTGAAGGAATGTATCAAATCCTCTAGTATCCTATTATACCAATCGAGAGTGATACCTTCTAAGGTCTTAGGGAATATTTTTGTGACAACTGCAACTCTCGAATGGCAATTTCATAGGCCTTAATGTGTGAATTACGATAACCCTCTAGTTTGAATTTTGGTAAATATAATAAGGGTCTTGGTATCATAACAGTCTGTATGGAGAGGTCAATAATATCCTTAAGGTATTCAGAATAGGTCCCCATTGCATATGTATCAACCATTAAAGATCCTTATTGGGAGGTAGAGGTCGCACGCTTATTGAAATGGTGTAGTGTATACATTCGTTGGGGCATAAGGCATCCGATTTACTCCGACCATATGGACCTTGGTAAGTGTACATATCCCGTGTGGTGACTTAGAAGACATGTGCATATAAAGGGGTTGACTATTTGATATGGATTCGAAGGAACAAATCCAGGAATGTTGCATTTCTAGATGGCATGGCGTTTGAGAATGCACTTCTAACTAGTGCCTATTATAGGTAGCCATATGTGGCATGGGGGAATACTTTTGTTCCCTTCCTAGTTAGTAAATCCTTGGGGCTTGGACCGCTGTAAATTGGAGGATTTTGTATAATAGGTGTTTGGCCATAGTTCTGCAAATAGTGAGAAACTCTTGCTTTCTTGGCATATGAAGTTTGAGTGTTTAGGGCAAGTTATAATTCTCTAACTTTATCTAATAACACTGAGATGATGTCACCCATTGATGGGGTGGTGTTTTTCTGATCCGAAAATGGTAATTTTTCTATAATTTTAAAATTTATTGATACTAAGGAACTCAACATCAAATTATTGGTCCAATTACCCCAAAAATGATTAATTAATTTTAATACATGCACCTTTCACTCGATTATCAATCATAACATGGAAATGAGCATTCAATCATAAATTATGGATTATGGATACTAAAATATAAATCTTAATGAAAATAATTAAAATCTAATACCTTTTTTATCTAATCAAAATCTTCATCCACAAACTGAAATAAAATCCACACAACAAGATTGTTAACGGAGTTCACCCAAAGGCTACGTCTCCGGATTCTCAAAAAGAGAATCAATCTATTAAATGACCAATGAAGTAAAATAACCCTTCAATAATGTCTAAACATATCAAAACCTACAAATGAGCTGATCAAATATATTGGAAACTCTACAATTTACCATAAATTGTTCCCAAAATGATCCATGGCTCCTACAGTGCTTCCACAGTGTGATCCCCTTGCAAATGCGAATGAAAAATGACTACAACTAGATATTTATAAACACTACATGAAAAAAATTTATATATATGGAAATATTATAAAATCTAAAGAAATTCCCTTTTACTCCATGACTTGGTTCAGACTATAAGTACTTGGCAAAATCGTATCTCTCAGTATGCTTCTCATTCCCATTCTATGAAACTCGTGATGGAACATAACCTTCATAAGAAAATACACAAAACTTGATCTAACAAAAGTTACATTTATGGAAATTGATTGGGATTTTGAACAAATTTTATTTTTATACCATGGGAAAATTCATAAATGTATGCCTCAAAAGTGGCGATCTCTGCAAACTAGTTCTTCACCGTCCATACATAGACCAACCAAAATGTCCCTTTAAATAAAAGTGATCTCATATTATATTACTTCCTAAACAAAGGGTAGGCTGGTAAGGCTGATAAAAATTTGGCGCAGTCAAGGATTTGATTCCCGCTCCATAGGTTTAGGTGTCCAATTTAGCCATTGACCCCACATATGGTGGGAAAGGGATATGATAAGCCTTTAAATGACTTTTGGCCAACAAAATCCTCTTTATCCCTTGGGATTTAGGCTTATTCATGTGGAATGCATTAAATATAATAATATTATTTTTTTAAAATATCAAACCACCACAAACCTTCCAAGTGTCATGCCTAGAATATGCCATTTGTCCATGTTAGATTGTGTCACATCATTATTTGACCACAACTTTGACTATGCATATCTTTCGCATAGGGACTCGGATTTGGTCCGTTCAAAATGCACCGTAAAGCTCAAGACAATATCTACACCATAGAACTAGTTTATAGATATTCCAAGATCATCAATTTTATATTTTTCCATATTTGACCACATGTTGACCAAACTTTGACCATATTTGACCAGCGGTATCCTTTTAAGCATACAAGCTCTATTTTATGGAGTTCTTCATACTCTCGTAAAGATCACGTAACACTCGCAGCAGATGGTCATAGTTTAGGGATGTTTAGGAAAGCTCCAAAACCCAAATAATCCTCTGGATCATTTTCTTTAGTTCTTGTTGAACTTTTGGTGCTTGTTGAAGAGTGTGGTATCCTATTATAAATTATTCGTTATTTTGCCTCCCTCGTTAGAAATGTTTTCCATTGTTGAGGGGTAGTGTTATTTTTTGCAAAGAAGAAATCAACATGCCCCGCAACCTATCAAAACTCCGCTTTATGCTCTGAAGCATTTTTCGCTTTTGGCATATTGTGCTAAATATTCCTCATGTAGAGGTGGAAGATGGTCACTACATACTAATGGGTTGTCTAAACAAAACATGAGGAGATGAACTTGTCTCTCTAGTGAAAGTCATGTTGTTAGAGCTTGAGTGCTTAGGTGGATGTGTCTATGTGATTTGGTCAAGCTCCTCAATCCGTACAGAGGAACCAACATTTGCTCCCCCAAGGAAGAGGATTTTGACCCCGAGAAATTGAATAATTATCTCGCCCATGTAGAGAGAGAGGGTTAATGTTATTATCTACCTATTTGATAGTTTTACGTATAAAAACCAAGATGGGTCAACCATATTTTTCATACCCCAACATATTTAGGGGGTATAAGAATACCTACAGAATAATGGGAAAGAGGAAGATGGATGAAGAAAATGGATACGAAAAGATACTAGCTCTTCACATCATGTTCATCAATTTTTACGAAAGAAAATCAACACATGACCTTCTTTCGCACCCAACCTCCCGAGGTCATGCCAAGATAGCCGATGTGGAATGGAAATGGATGTGTGTAGTAGTGATCAACAAGCTATTGAGGCAACCTAATGTTTTTAACACACAATATCAGGATCTACGAGTCTAAGGTAAAGAGAGCATCCCTAACCTAAAACGGTGTAATGGATTGATCAAATAGAATGGCTACTTGGAGGCTCTAGCCAGAAATGAGCTCCACCGAGATTCTTTCTACTGGTTATGGAAAATGAGGAAATATCATTTGGATGTCTGAACTAGATTTCAAGACAAGGTCATGTAAGTGAAAACGAGAGGCATAGTGAAGCCATAAGGTTTATAGTGGGTTCTCCTTTCTAGTCCGTAAAGCCTTAGCTTGATTGGGCTGCTATGTTCAACATAGAAAGTTGTGCAATAATGTTAAGTGGAAATGGGGATGATATAGAGATTACTCCATGTAAATTAGTGTCAATATTTAATTAGTCAGTACGCCCATTGGGTTGTTTGATCTGAGGATGACAACCGTGAACTCATGAGGGTTGTGGTATCTATATGGTCATATGCATAATCAAGCCCTATTTCGAGGAGCATTCCAATAAGTGTAGGATTGATCAACTACATTTTTAATGTGTTTAATTATTGTATCTTCTCAAAATACCTAGTTGGTGCATTTAGAACAAGTGTGCATAAGCATGTATCAATGTCGGTCAACAACTCGGGTTCATTGGGTTATGGGACAAATGGATGACAACCTAAATTTTTCTCTTGTTGTGGATCTTTGATGGTCATAAAAATGGAATTAAATTGATTTGACAAAGAAAACTAACTATCAAAGGAAATATGAACTATGTTTTTTGTATTTTCATATTATATCTTTACAAAATAATGAAGGAAAACTAATGTAGTAAAAGTAATTTTTTTTTAATCTTTTCTGTTATTTTAAACAATTCTTATAATCTAATACAAGTAATCAACCGGATGTATCTAATTACTTGTGCAAGTATGTGAATCTAGATCTAAAACAACTAACTAATTCAATAAAAACCCTCAAGCCTAAGTCGAGGTAGATAATAAATTACAAATTCAAAGAAGCTATTGTTCCCTACAACTTCCCTGGTAATGTTGAAAAGTAAGCTTTCTAATGATTTGACCTATTTACAATTGCTTGATTAATTGAAATGAAATAATTTCACTACTCTATTTGATATGGATTTGAAATGAATAAATTCAATTAACACTTTGAATGAATAAAAAAACAAAAAAATAATTTTGACCTAGATAAGCAAGAGCTTTGGTAAATTTGGTCGCATATGTGTTTCCCCATTAGTTTATCATTTCTTTCTCTCGTGTGTCCATATGATTCTAAGGTGTGTGCATGTATACTTTGCTTAATGCTAAATCAAATGAAGCAAGAACTACCACCTAAAATAGTTCTACAATTTAGCTAAAACAAAGCATAAACACCATCATGATAAGAATTAAACAAGGGTTAGATGCTAGCATTCATCAATACAAACTTTGAAACTAACAATGCTAAATATCTAAACTCCTCTATTCTCTAACAACAAATAAATGAATAGACCTAAGTAAGCTCCATGGCTATCAAAATAGTTGTCCTTAATGTTCCAAGAACCTAGGAATGAGGGCTAATCAAAGTTGGGCTACAAGACCCTTTTGACACCTCCCATATGACCCAAGCACTTTAAGAAAGAGGCTTAACTCTTCAAGATGATGAACTCTCAAAAGGGCAAGGTGCAAGCTCTTAGTCTCTTTGCTATATGCTTTGCATTTGCTCTCTAAGGAGTTTAGGTGTAAGTAAAAAGGTAGGTGGAGGGCTCTTTATATAGCCCAAAGGATAAAGGATTCAACACATTCTCATGAATGTGGGATAAAGGTAAAACATGATTAGGAATGGATAAGGTTGCTTTATTAAAGGTAACCTTACTTTAGAAGAGTTTAATACATGTTTAGCAAGTCATGGGAGTTGGGGGGTGTTTTAATTAATCAAAGGTGATTAACTAATAGGTAGATGTAAGCTTATAGAAGATAATTAGAGGAATATTAGTACGATTTAGGCTATTAAAGGGGATTAAATCAATTAAATATTGATTTATTGGTTAAATGGAAGGGAAAGCTAATTAATTAATAATAATTAATTAGTCTAGGTAGAAGGGGTGATTTATTAATGGAAGGTCATTAATTAGGGTATTTGTTGGATAGGAAACTTAATTAATTAGCTTAGTGTAATTAATTAATGATGATATGAGGGAAAATGAGTGCTTTTGACGATATGTCGTTGATTTGTGAGAAAGGGGATAATTAGCGCAATTTAAGTATTTAAATTGCTTGGGCGTAATTATAGGTGTCTACAAAAGGAATTGAGAATGCAAAGGCGTAGAAAGAGAAGGCGCTAAGTAATGATATCTCAAGGAAAATATGATTGCAATGCAATTAGAAGAGAGATAGAACAAGCGAATAGAGTTTGGGTATGCAATTTCAAGTAGGATTGTCATAGCAAGAATACTATGCAAGACACACAAAATTCTTAGGCCATTTTCTTAAATACAAGCATTGAACATATAGGAACCGGAAATCGGTTGGGATGTGTCTTCATGCAAAAGGCAGCAATAAAGTACCAAACCATTGAGTGAAAAGGCAATTCAAACTAATTAAATATATTTAAAAAGAGAAGAGGGAAGGAGTACCATACAATCAAGACTATTTTTAGGCAATTTGGCTCACAAACACAACTTGGAAGTCAAGTTAAGTGATGTGTCACATGTTTAAATCACGCATGAAAGGTTCTTTAAAAAATGCGTAAGACCGCGACCTACACAAGGTGATGATTGCAAGACCTCCACTCGCCCTAGCGGCGATCACAAAATGCTGCCCTCCCTTGGTGTAGGTTACAAAACCACTCCCCAAGTAGGGTAGCGGTTTTGACACTGAAGGCCAAAACATGCACAAAAATGATCGGGAGGCTGGAAGAAAGCATGGAAAAGCTAAGTATAAATGTCTAGGCTACAAATATACACTACGAATGAGCATAGGAATTCGACACCTTCTAAAATGACATGAATCATCAATGGGGCTTTTGTAATCATTTTTCCGACAATGTAGCACATACATGCAAAATATGGTGCGTCACAGCTTCCCTTCAAGTTTCCATGGCCTCCACCTCCTTCAACCTACAAAACCAAATGAACAAATGAAGGGATTAGGGCAAAGAAAAGAATAAAAAAACACATAAGGATATTTAGGGTTTTAGGGAAAACCTAAAATCTAAGGGTCCATATTGATCTAATCCTAGGGTAGAGATTTAATCCTACACATTTTAAGTTGTTGGCATTTTTATGGGAATGAGTTTTAAATAAAAGATATGGGTATTAAGTGAATGGTGCCACCTAGTGTATTTGGGCATGGACTTAGTGGGTTAGAATAAGTTGTGACCCTTTTCTACTATCTCAATAAATAAATAAATGAAATTTGACTATGGGTTAAATAATAAACATTGTGCATGGGTGTTTAGATAATGTTCTAAAAGGATTAAATTAATTAAAAGTAAAATGTATAGTTAAATCACTAAATGATGGGTATGGATATTAAGTTAATATGGGAAGTAAATTTTAAATCAACTTAGGAAATAGCCTTTAATAAACTTAAGAGGATTTTAAATGAGGTAAAATAACGAGATTAATTTAGTCAATATTTTAAATAAAAATTATTGGAAACCTTAAAAACGATTAAATTCCAAAAAGGTTTTCGGAAAAAATAATAGTAACTAATTAATAAATTAGTTCTAATTAATCTATGATTGTGTAGAAATTATTATACAATAATTAACTAAACGTAATCAAATATTTAATACCCTTGCAACATTTGAAAAAAAAATCAAATAATTTTCTTAACCCTAAGAGATTACGTTTACATGCATGCTAAGAGATCCATCGTGAACCCTTCCATAGAAATTCTACATGCATGCTAAGAGATCCATCGTGAATCCTTCCATGTTCTTGTGAGTGAAAATTGTGGCCATTACATGCATGCTAAGAGATCCATCGTGAACCCTTCCACGTTCTTATAGCCATGACTTTTTTCATATGTGAAAAAAGCAATATCCACAAAAAATCTATTTATTCTCACAGTCTAGACCATCAAAGCTAATTTTAAGCCTTTGGATTATATCGTCAGGCAAGAGGTTTTAGAATTTGTCTAATTCTAACTACAAATAACTCCTAGTACCACCAGAAACCTGGCAACCCAAAACATGTAGAGAGGGATAATGCTCTATAGAAATTTTAACACTAGTTCTCGCTGAGTCGCTAGTATTAAAACCATTTCGTCACGACTGGTAACGATTAGAAAATCACCAAGATTCTAAACGACTCTGACTGCGAAACCATCTTGTCACGACCGGTAACGATTGCTGGTGATCTACAATCAAGAACCATGAGTGGGTGTTGTCCGCGAGGCGATCCCTAAGATAGTTTGTCAAACCCATGATAATCTTCACCAAAGAGATCCAGTCCTACTCGATGTTTTGCAACATGTATAGGTCTCCTCTATTTCATCTCTGTCACCACAACAGAAAAATTCTTTCATACAAATCATTGAAAAGAGGAAAATAATTTCATTAGAATATTTACTGCGGTTGAAGTTTTGAGCTACAATCGATTTTGTACTAGAAAACTATTAAGGTTAACTAACATCAATTAAGGAAACATAGTAATAATATTACTGTCCGTAGTGGCCGAGTTCGTATACCGATTTATCTCAGGCAGAGACGAAAGCTCTCTTCCAGTGATCCTTGTAACGATTTGGCATATGCTTTCTTGTCCATGTAATGAAGCTCCCAGTACCTTTGTTTGTTGTAACATAACGAGGAGCTCATCCAGGCACCATTTAGACACTACATATCCTCTAGAGAACATGGAATAATGCATTTTGAATGGTACCATATATTGAATCTCTTCCTTTTATCTCAGCTTCTACATTGAGAAATGTCTGGTATCGTTTCTTCTGAAGAGAAATATAAATTTGGGTACTGGTAGCCGGTGCTTTTTGAGATGTGGCTAAAGAAGACTTCATATAATTGTTGAGTGGCATGTGGTCCTAGCTCCCAGTTTTTTTGTTGAACATCAATTTAACCGAAAACTTGTTTTTCAACAGATATTCACTATTTTTTCATTGATTAACAAACAAAACAAAACAAAAGTCAAATAACCCTACCTTCTCTCGCAACACTTTGATCATAATGCGGTACTTTACGGCTGCCAATAAGTTTAAATTATATAAGGGGAATTGAAATATCTAAATAAATTTCTTATAAGGGGAATTGAAATATAATTAAATAAGTCTATTAATGAACAATACTAAGTCGGGTAGGAAAATCTTCTTGTTGGGTATGTAGAGATGGTGATAATTGGATGTTATTCGGTGTATGTGTCGGTGTTTATTTATTTTCTCGATGTTATCTATATTTTATAACATTAATCGATAACGGGATCATTAGTAGCTAAAATATGACCACAGGAGTAACACACATTTGATATAATACTCGAACTATCGAGGATGAAATGCGAGAGGATGAACAAGCTAACATGTGTGTTGGCCTTGAGCATCACTCGCTCAAAATTAAATCATGTGTAAAATGTAATTTACACTAATTATGTAGGTCCTTTCAAAGTATTGGCAATCAACCTACTATTTTTATTGGATCATAAGTCTTCAAGAATTAAATTATTTTAATAACATATTTATCCGTCATCTTAATCGTGTACAAACCTTTTTTTTATCTATGCCCTTATTAATTTGTAATCTAAAGAAATGAATCATATTTATTGTGACCAATATATATATATATATATATATAAATTATGAAGGTTTTCTTTTTCGTTGAGAAGATGTTTTTGCTTAGGGCACACCTCTACTGAGTGTGGGATGGAAAAACGTCAACATGAGAAGTGTAGCTGGTGGAGAGATGCTCTTCCGAAACACCTAATTTTTGAGGCAAAAAAGGGACTAGATTCAAATGCAGATACAAATATTGAATCCATTTCAGCCCCAGAAACCGAATCTCAAATTGTGAGCAGCATGAAAAATGCACACGCTGTTGAGGGCAGCATGGAAAATGATAAATATCTCTCTCGTGTTAACAAAGTGGTTGTCCCAAAAGGAACAAATGCGACTAAGGAAAATACTCCTCCTTTGTCTTCTTCTCCAACCGCGAAGGCTCCATCAGGATGGGTTACGGTCAGCAAAAAGAAAAAATCTACCCCTTTGAAGGGTAGCACTTCGCCTGGATGATTCTTTTCTCTGCTATTGGCTGGCTGGGCTACATGGGTCTCATTTTTCTTGGCCGGATAGCAGGTTGCTTCCAATGGTGTTGTTATGCCATTGCTGTTCGATTGCTGTATTTCTGTTGTTTTTTTGCTGTTTCTTTGTCGGTTGTTCGCTGACAATTTTCTGCAGTCGGGCTCTATTGTTCTATTTGGATTTTGATCCATCTCTTGTGCTTTAACTTTCAATTCTGGCTTCTGAGCCTTGGTGTACAAGGGTATAGTCCCTTTCAAAAAACTATTTGCCAATAACAAAATACACACACACACACACACACACACACACACACACACACACACACACACATATATATATATATATATATATTATGCTATTTGGAAACAAATTTAAAGTTAAAGAAAATATTCTTGAAATAACATTCCCATTTCTTTAAAAATAAGGTACAATCCAAAATTATATTATAGTAAATCAAAAAGAAAAGAAAAATAAGAGTAATATTATGCCATTTTTTATAGTATTATGTGAATGAAGGTGATATGGATGAGTTTCATTCATACACAATATTTTTGTTATTTTTTTTTTATTGCATGTGATCATGTCTTCGAATATAATTCCAAGATGAATGAGGCTCACATAAATTATGACAATTCAATATCCCGAACACACAATAGTAGAAAAATCCAACGCCATAACCATACTTAATACTAAGTTATGGAGACTTTATTTTACAACATTACAATAGTAAAATTATCAAACATTTCTAGCAGATCTATAAATTAAATTGAAGAGATGCTCACACTTATAAAAATGACGAGTCTTATTAATAATTCTTTCTCCTCAATAATAATGAATTTAATATTTTACAAAATTCAATATCAATAACTATACAAAACACACGTAAGAAACACTCTTCAGCTATAGTCACTAACAAATGAATCTACTCTTACTTTAAAAACATATTATAGACTAAATGACAAGAAAATTTATGTATAGTTTTGTCAAAATAAATTTTACTTTCCTCAATATTTCCCAAATTTCAAACGCCAATGAAATAGTGTCTTGTTGGTGAAATATTTTGTTGTGTTGTAAATTATGTGTTTCCACAAATGCTCATGGGGCTACACCCCTCCTTATTATGTATGGGGAGGCTCCCATTATTAAATGTAAACTATCATAATCCTATCTAATGTTTTGGGGTGGCCGAATAGGTCAAGGATCACACAGAACATTTCACTAAACTTGTGGAAAAGTGTTTATGTGGGGTACAAGGGAACAATTTGCAGCGGTGAGGGTGAAGGAGAGAAATTATGAAAGGTAGTGTTATTGACGTGAGTAGAAAGTAATAGAGTTCACACACAAAAACCGGAGTAGCTCATCATTCACTTAGAGGAAAACAAGGATGTAATTAGTGAGAGTAACAAATTACATAGTGATTTAATTTAACTTGAAATAAATTTATAGTGCAAAGTAACTATTGTAAAAAGATGTATAAATAACATAAATTATGAAACAATAAAAATAACATGTAAAAGTATGAAACCCTAAGTGAGCAAGTAAGATAAGAAGACTTACCTAATTTTTGAGTGCACAAGAAATGATCTAGACCGGCAAAAGTGATGAACATTCTACAAACACCATCATAAATGCTTGTTATAAATTTAGGAACTCGTGAATAATGCCAAACAGGGGGCACCTTGATGGGATAGGGATGCTTAGGTGATAGTGAATGGATATGGGCACCTCTCGATTCTTCAAATAATCACCATCTTGTTTCTGCTATGTTGCGAGGTTTTTGAGTTGTTACGTGTTGATTTCTGATATTCGATCTTTGATCGTGAAAGGTACCTATAACATGCTTTGAAGATAATTTCACCTGCACATACCCGCAAACCACATCAAACTTGAAAAAGGAAAATACATAATGGGAGTCACATCGACCCAAATGTTCACCCAAAGAGTGAACTTATGACCAAGTTTTGCACTATATTTTAGACTACATATACTTCTTGTGTTTCATCATAATTATGGACTCATATTCCCTTATGTAAGTTGCACTTGATAGTGGGTTATAGCTAGAATGTAATAACGTAGTAGTATATGTGGATGGAATAAAATACCCTTCCTATGCAATTTATGTAGAGTTTATACAACCCTTGTTCCTTGATTGAGTACTAAATGGAAACATTTTTAGTGCTTTACTACCTTTTAATGCAAGATTTGGTGATGATATTAATGCTTCTTGTTTGGTATTTATTTTTTAGAATTAACTAAGTATATATAGTATTACTTTGTTTGAATTTCATAATTGACAACTAAAAGGCCAACCATAAGTGAAAAAGATACCCAAAAGATAAAAAATACCCAAAAGAGTGATTAAAGGTAAGAAAGCGTTAGAAGCTCCATGTAGGGATAGAAAAACCTAGGCATTAGTTTCCTAAATAGGTGTAAGTATTTGAGGCCATAAAGGATAAATAAGTCAAATTCTGTTAGGGCATGTTCTTTGGGCCCCTAATGTAGCTACCAAATCTTAAAGGCGTGTAGGCACGCATAGCTAGAGGAAGCACGCAAGTTAAGGTGCGTAAGGTAGGATTCAAAAAGGGTTCTTGGAGAACCAAGGACGTGCGCCTACAAAGCACAATTCGGGACTTAGCCATTTTCAACCTTTTGTACATAACACATGAAGAACGTGTTCCGTTTGGATAAGGTTCCAGCTTGGGCGACAGGGTGTCTTGGAAGGAATATACCTTGCAATAAGAAGATCCAAAAAGCTAATCATGACATGGAGAGGCATGCGCCTAGGGTGACCCACACCTTGACACTTGGGGCCAGATTTGAGGTTGCAGAGGAGTTTGTTAGAGCTCAGATGCCTATTTATATGTGCACCCTTGGCAAAGAAAATAGACGTGAGGTAGCAGAGCTCTACAGAATTACTACGAGAACTATGGGATGAAATGGGTAGATGATTCTAGGAAGGATGTAATGGGGAATGTAAATTTTGTTTCATGAGTATACGTGTATGGATCTAGATGTGGTGTATAATTGTGGTCCCACTCACTCTGTAATGTTTTGGAGTAATACTATGAATGAATATGATAAGGTTACCACTATGTTTATATTAAGATGTCCTTCTTATTACCTACATGTTTTTACTATGATTTTGATCTTGTATAACCATGAACCTTACTTGAATGTTAAGTCTATTTGTGGATTTACAACTTCCTAGTTCTATTAATTTTGTTGTGTGCTTTGCTTTTATTATGACTGAAGAGGTGTAGAATCCGTTCTGAGCTCTATAGCTCCTTCATGTCTCTTAATTCACTAATTCAAGATCATGAATTATGCCTTCCACTAAACTCACATAAAAGAGAGAATCGGCTCCCTCTCGCATGCCTCGAGTGAGAACCCAATGCCCGCATGGGTGATAGGCCAACACGCATGAGTTTCCCTTGTTCTTAGTGGGTGTAAAAATTACTACATCTTGGTTCCATGTTGGGACCTCTTTTTGAAGTTGTAGTGGAACATGGCATAAATCATGGTGCATGCGAGAAGTGATGACAGAGCGCTTAACCCTGGAAGGTGTTGAAGGTTTTTTAAAAGCACGGAGGATGAATTGACTCGAGAGATTGAATACTAGACCTGGGTTTGACACACGAAGATGGGTGGAGGACACTCTTTATAATAAGTTGTACGAAACCTTCTTCTGATGTTTCCCAGTAGAGTTATTTGAATGGCTCTCGGCTTATACATCTAGATCGAGGTGGTGTTATAAGTCACACCCTTAGACCCAAGAAATGTATCAGAACTTGCAAGATGCTGATCTAACGTGGACCCATGCTATAGATCATTGGTGGAAAGGATTATTGACTAGCTACACTCTAGAATACACAATTTCCACATATTCCTATCTAGAAGTTGCTAAGTTTGAGTTATTGTGGGAGCCCGTGGGATCATTTCTGTGTGCAATCCCCTTGCGATCAAAATATTGATGGTAATCATGGGTTTAGAGGCATTTCCTATGGCTGGATATACCACTCGAGTGCTTGGTGAGGAAGCCAAGTTGGGAAAGGATGGCTGATATAATGACTTAAAAGGAAAGGGAGGAGAGATGGCTCAAGTATAATGAAGCATGTGAAAGGTAGATTGATAGGTAGCATGGGATTACAAGTGGTTTATGGATCCAGGACATGGTGGAAAGGATTTGAGGTTCACATGGAGGATGTGGAACTCGAGCGGTGATCTGTGATACCCCATCTTGGTAAGCGCGGAGAGAAAACCTTGCGGCTTCTAATGAGAGTCCGCCACGTAGAGAAAGAAGTGTCGTTGGCATGCATCTGACCCCACCTAACAACCGAACCTTGTCGCTTGGTTTATTTGAACGTGGGAAAAGTAAAGTTGATACATTTGATCTTAGTAGAGGAAACGGTCGGTGCCGGAAGATACAATTTATCATTTGGGACTTCTATGGCTTCACACACTATTCCAGTATTTGGTGGAATGTTTGGACAAGGCACATATACAGCTGGTTTTGGAAGCGCGTTAGGAAGTGGTGGAGGAAATACGATTGGGAGTGGTACTAGTTCACAAACTATCAGCACATAATTTAGTGGGATGACGAGAGCATTCGACATGACAAACATAGGCCCTATACCTAACACAGGAGGATCTAGAGGTGGAAGTGGTGGAGCTGGTGGCTCAGGATCTATTTGGTTTGGTGGAGGAGGAAACACTAGAGGAAACCAGAGACAAGATCGGGAGGACAAGGGCCTCAGTCACCTCCCTCAAGTATTTTTCGTGATGTCTCTACACTTACCGTTATAGTGAGATAGAAGATGCCACAGAGCATGTGCATAAGTGTGAGCTGCTATGGCATGCAAAGGGGATCACGACCAAGGATCAAAAGGCTAGTCAATTTATGACAACTTTACAAGGACATGTGCATAGTTGGTATAGAAAGTATGACCCTCATCAGACTGTTGTGGATTATACCATGCTGAGAAATGCATTCTTGGTGGAATTCCACATACCTGAGTTTGAACAAAAGAACATTAGCTCTCTCAAAGAAATCTAGTAGGGAATGGCAGAGAGCATACGGGAATATGATGTGTGATTTGAGACTCTATTGTCTAAACTATCTTATGATATCCACCCTTCACAACATGCTCAGTGGTTTTTCAGAGGGTTGATCACACCCTTTAGAAAGGCTTTGTCTCATAAAACATTCATGGACCCGCACGAAGCGTTGGAAGCTACTTTACGCACTAAGGAAGTTGGTAGTGTTGACACTGGTGTTAGCCCATTTCTAGAGGCTCGATTGTTGTCGTGGCTAAGAAATTGGAGTAACTATCTGCCAACATAGTTCTAGAGACTCATGCAGAGGGATGTGGTGTCTGATTGTAATGTAGAAGGGCACATAAAGGATAATGGTGGGATATGTACTCGAAAGGCGGTGCATGCCATAGCAATAAATTGTGAAATATGTCACGAGGACCATGATGCAAGTAGGTTCCCCCTTTTACAACACATGACCATAAAAATGTGTCTTATTATTGTAAGATATGTACCTCAACCACACATGACACCAAGGATTGTAGATTGATTGACCAGATTCATGAGGCAATTGATCTTGGTGTGTGCCAAACTAGCATTACTAGCAGTTCCAAAGGAGATGACCGTGGGTATGAAGAGCGCGGAGATGGAGGTGCGCATGGAAGAGGGTTTCATGGAGGATTTTGTGGTCGTGGTAACCATGGGGAAGAAGTGAGTTCCCATATGGAACATGCTTTAATTATGGAGCCATAGACCATTATAAGCGTGAATGTCCGGATATTTTAAAATTCTCTGGTGTGGAAAAAACATAAGTACGAATAATTCCCATAGTTATACAAACATATGAGTCAATAGTCTTTGGAAGGATAAGGGCACTACCATTGTGAGTATTAAGAAGGCTGACATGCAATAAGCCTGCGAGTAATACGTGAGTCAAAACTAGAGACTATATGGTAACAACTTGGATGAGGTTAAGGAGTTGTGTAAACGCAATGCAAGAGAATATTATTCTCTGCTAGGAGCATGGTTGAGAGAAAAGGTACCATACATCAGGGAAGAACACAAAAGGAAGATCCTACATGCAAACCTCCCACCTCACAGCCTTGATTATGACAAAGAGATCACCTTGAACGCAGTAGTGGATGGGTGGCTTCTTAGCAACATCCTCATTAACACGGAACGAAGGTTAATGTTCTCACTTTGGATGCCCGGAATCAAATGGGAAGACTCAGTATTACAGCTATCTTCAAATGTGTTGTATATGGCAAATAAGACAAAGGAAATTCCCATAGGTGTCTTGAAGGATGTGACCATTACCATTCAGGGACTAAGTTCACTGGGGATTTTGAAGTCTTGGCACTTACCGAGGTAGATAATTTCCCAACTTTACTTGGGTGCCTATGGTGCTATAAGAATAATGCAAGATCTCTGGTTTAACAAGGGGTACATAAGCTTTGAAAACAAGGAGGAGAGGGTGATTATATTACTTGCTAATGGAAAGTCCACACCCTATATTGAACCCTGTGGAGAGGAGGTCCTAGATAGAATATATGTTCACTCCATAAGAGATCCAAAGACCATCCACCCTATAGAAGGAGTCATCCAGTTTGATGATGCTCAATCTATCAGTGATACTACCAATATAGCATGTGATAATTGGGTGCATGGGACTTATGAATTGATTGGGTGACATCTGAAAGGATCGGTAACTAGGGTAACCATGACATGTATAGTTCGTCGCTTGGGAGGAAAAACAATAACCAAGTATTCTGGGGATGCATACCCCGAGGTATTTTTGAGGAAAATGGAAGCTAATTTGAGGGAGGACAAGCGAAAAGGTATGTTAGGTTATGTTTTGATAGGCACAAAGACAGCGAGGTGTTGGCCTGCGCATAGTGAAAACTTGTTGGAATTGTGTGAACTTAGAATTGCACTCACCGTCGATTACTCGGGAAGAGAAATATACCCACCGCTATCAAGGGTTACAATGGCAATGAATCTGCCTCTTCCCACATCCATGCATGTGAGAGGGTCTCGCAGGAGAAGGTGCGGAAGCTTTACCACCCTCCCTTTGGGTGCACAAGCTGTATTCAACACTACAAGGTTGTGCACACTTGGTACATCCATTCTGAAACTCACCGCCAAACAGGAAATTGGCAGGAATTAGCGGCTGACCTGGTTCACACATTCGAGTACCGAAGTACCATGTAACCGGTTGATGAGGCATTACAAACTATCAAGCACCTCAATCTAGGGGATTGCACCATGGTGAAAGATAGATTAGTAAACTTACTTGGTGGACCTAGCTTGGAAGCACGGTTCGAAGAGGAGGAACCAAAAGACATACAACTCAAGTGCACATGTGCTAAAAAGGAGAAAGGAAATATGGTATACATTATTGATGGAGAGGAGATGGAGAGCCTGAATTTTGACCATTCGGTTGGGATGCGCAAGGTAGTTGACAACACGGATGCATGTGCACGCACATGTCATGAACCACTCAAAACCAAGAAAGTTAACATTAGCTCGGAGAAGGAGCCCAAGGAAGGTATCATTGGGGACTACTAGTTAGACAAGGAAGTATCAAAGATCATCGATCTCTTGTGTGAATTCGAGGATTTATTTCTGCTTGGATACCATGAATTGAAGGAATCCACAATTCATTGGGTAAAATGCAGATAAAGTTAAAAGACAGTGGTGTGCCCGGTCGGGAAGAGACCTTCACTGAATGAATCCCAACATGCGCGTAAGGGTTAAAATAGAGCTAGACAAGATGATAGCATCCTGGTATCATTAAGGTTGTGGAGGAATCGGAATGGATAAGTCCAATAGTGATCAACATAAAGAAGGATGGATTGATTAGGATATGCATGGATTATAGGGAATTGAACGCGTCTGTTTGTATCATAGATCTTTTTCCCACTCCTTCATTTGAAGAGATTTTGGAAGGAGTTACTTAGGCGCGAGGTCTATTCCTTCATGGATGAATTCTCGGGATATCACCAAGTAAGGATTTCCAAGGAAGACCAAGAAAGGACAACTTTCATCACCAAGTGGGGAAGCTTTGCATACATGGTCATGCGCTTTGGATTGAGAAATGCACCAGCTATATTTTTGCGCATAGTGGTACAAGCATTTCGGGACTTTAACCACAAGTTCCTTCAAGTATATTTGGATGATTGGATATTGTATGGGTTGGTCGGGGACCATTGTGATAACTTGAGATTAATGTTTGAAAGATGTTGGTAGTTGAGGATTTCCATTAACATCAAGAAATGTATCTTTACAACTCCTTTTTGAACATTGTGGGAGCATATCATATGCAAAGAGGGCTTATTGGTGGATCCCGCAAAATTGCGGTTATTGTGGGATTAGGGAAACCCACTAGCCAAAGTGTTGTGCATGGATTTCTTAGACACACTGGGTACTACAGAAAGTTCATTAAGGGATACGCCAAGATTTCCACGCATTTAGAAATATTGCACGAGACATAAGAGTGCCTTTCGGTGGGGAGAGGCGCAACAGAGGGCATTTGACACTCTAAAATAAATGCTTATCACTGCACCTATTCTACGATTCCCATCATGGGATAAACCTTTCCATGTCCATGTGGATGCCTCTGGTACAACAATGGGAGCCGTTCTTGCTCAACCGGGAGAGGGGATTGTTGATCATCCCTTGTGTTTTGCAAGTAGGAAGTTGACACAAGCAGAACAAAATTATACAACAACCGAGCGTGAGGCATTGTCAATGATCTACGTGCTCCAAAAATTTAGACAATATCTACTGGCAACTCCCTTCATATTCTACACTGACCATATGGCCTTGAAGTATCTAGTAAACAAAGCAGTGTTGCAAGGGCGCATATGTCATGGGTACTTTTATTTCAGGAATTTGAATTCAAAGTGGTGGTAAAATTGGGAAAGAACAATTATGGGCTGGATCATTTATCAAGGATTGATTCAGGAGAGGATGTGCAAAGTATCGAGGAAACCATGCCGAGATGCGCAACTATTCAGGTTGCGGCATGTGCCCTCGAGTTAGAAGACATTGATATTTTTCTCAAGGAAGGTATGGCACCCGAAGGAATGAATGCACTTGAAAACAAAAGATTAGCCATATGCGCCGCACCCTTCATGTTGATCAATTGGGATTTGTATAAAATGGGCCACGATGAGTTTTTGTGCCATTGTATATTAGAACATGAATGCGTGGCCATAATAGAAGAAACCCATGGTGGGATTTCGGAGGACACTATGCGGGGAATGCAACTACGTGCAAGATCTTAGTCACCGGACTATGGTGGGACATGATTCACCAGGATTGCATTGAGTTTTGTAAGGCTTGTGACCACTATCGATTGCTTGGAAAACTCCGGAAGAAGGGATGAGATGCCCTTGCGCCCCATTGATAATGCAAAATCTTTTGAGAAATGGGCAATATATTTTCTCGACCAATCTCACCAGTGGGTGAAGGACTAACTCGTGGTATATCATTACCTGTACTAATTATCTAACAAGGTGGGAAGAGGTTGCACCCACTAAGGATTGCACTGCAACCATGACTGTTATATTTTTATGGGAGAACATTATCACCAGGTATGGGTGACCATTAAGTTTAACAAGTGATAGGGGCACTCACTTCTTAAATGAAACATTAAGGATTTTATTGCGAATTCATGGTAGCCCGTCACAAGACTACCCCTTATCATCCCTAGGCAAAGGGGACTGTAGAGGCATTCAACAAAATCCTTAGTCACACATTGACTAAGATATGTGATGTAGGTAGGTAGGATTGGGATGATAAGGTATTAGCGATTCTTTGGGCATACAAAAACATATAAAATATCAAACAAGGCCACACCATTTTAATCGGTGTTCGGCGTAAAGGCTATTTTTCTAGTCGAATTTATGCTACCATCATTGTGTATAAATATGCGTGCACGGGAGGGTTGACAATGAACAAGTGCTTTAGAACAAATAATAGATGAATTGATAAAGTTGGATGAAAGGTGCTCACTAGCAAGATGGAGCCAAACAACCGAGGAGGCAAAGAAAAGGCATGGCATGACTTACTTATTAAGAACAAACAGTTTGAGAGTTAGCTAGATGGTATTACTTATATGATTCAAAATTTCTATGCCATCCCGGAAAGTTGAAGGTACATTGGTTGGGTCCTGTGTAATTTCATACATCCTTGATTCAGCGCGTGCCGATTCTGAATCTTGGATGGAACAAAATTACTGGACACTTAAATGGGAGTAGGCTAAAGCCCTAGCATAAATAATGCTTCCTAGTGTTTGTAAATAAGGTAGTTTTGCCGATTAGTTTAGAATTTCCTTTTATGCTTTTCCTTTCTTGTATTTCCCTTTCACATTGTTTTTGGTTTTATGCCTTGGGCATTGGTAACCTTATTACTTTTTTACTTATGAATGCGTAAAGGACCGCACATCGTTTTTAGTGTGGGGTGAGGTGATAAAGAGAAGCATGGAGTTATTCTACCAGGAGGATTGGGGTGGTAGACTATTTGAATTAGCCTTGTTGAAAATATGCATTAGGAGAAAATAAGGTAGATTTGTGGAAAAACAATTTTACACTAGAAATCCACGTCATGACAAAGGATAAAAAGCACAAAACATGAGGTAGGCAAAAGGAAGAATCATGAGGATAGAAGAGGTACCTTTAGCGCTGGTAACACAAGCGCAAGAGTCTTCTGTCAAGATGGATTGTTTATGCACTAGAAGGTTGGAAAACATTTTCGTGCAAGGATTGGGTGCGGGTGGAAACATTTTCATGCAAGGATTGGGCACAGTGAAAAAATTTTTGTGCAAGGATTGGGCGCGTAAGGAGAAGCGCTGAAGTCAAGTTTTGTTTGGAAATGCCACATTAAACATGGTCATACGATGGTAGGTAGCCTATCCTTTAATGCGTAAAAGTGGGAAAAGCTATAAATACAAGAGTGGGCATTTCATTATTTTACTTTGTGAAAACAAGAAGAGTGATTTTCTTTCAAGAGCTAGGGTTTCAAAGACTGACTCGTGCGAAGGAAAATCCCAAAAACTTAAGCGTAATTGATCCGATAGATCTACAAACCGAGTAGAAGTGATTCGCGGGTGTGAAGAACGGTGTGAAGAAGCTCCGTGATCGAAGGAGGAAAATTAGAGATTAAGGTTTGTGTTTTAGGGCATGCGGCGCACGAAGAAAACTTTCGGACAACTTGCAAAGTTAACTAGGAACAAAAGAAAAGGTGCAAAGACGGCCACAAACCAGTAGAGCAAACTCCGTAGAACAATCCAAGAAGGGAAAGGGTAAAGGAAAAGAAAAGAAGAAACAAGAAGAAATACCCTTGGATACGAATGAAGAATGGTACTTGGAGATGTAATACCCGGATGGGGTTTTTGCTAGGCAAGATTGGGAGTCCCACATAAGAAAGATGGCCATGATCGACTACAATCACCGGTCAGGAACAATAGTGAAGGAAATGGTGCTTTGAGTGGTGCCCCACAAATAAATGAACACTTGACGGGTTTCGATTTACAAAGGTGACATGGTTAAAGTGAAAATGGAAAAGGAGGATTCTCCAACTCTTCAAGTTGCCATATTTTGGAAAGCCCAAGCGCTTGTACAGTGGTTGATGACGCGCACACATGAAGATTTATTCTACTTCACAGGTGTAAAATGCACATAAATCCCCAATTAATTTCACATTTTACTGAGCCTAAGTTCGTAAGGGGATGCACTCATAGATGATCTCCCTAGATGAAGAGGAAATCGAGATAAACCATAGCATCCCAGGAATTGAAGAAGGGATCAAGGTACTATGACGTCTCGGATATCAGTGATCCGGTGATGAAGATGGCCACGCACCTTGTCTCCAAGCTGAATGGACAAGAGAGGTGGACCCAGGTGAGCAAGCCCTGGCTGAATGTCTACAAGAAGGTCGCGAAGGCACCGTATACAACATCTCCCAATACATAGTAAATGAAATCATAAGCAATGTGGAGAAGGGAGGAAAGATCCTTTTTGGAAACATTTTGTTAACAATTATGTTCTCAGAAATCGGGGTGTCGGATGCATCTGAAAAATTTGTGTGGGAGTACCTGCTGAAGACCCTTCACCCACGGATAGATTCTAGAAATACACATGTGAATCAATGACAGGGGTACACAAGGCGCACTTAGACAAATGGTATACACACCTTAGGAACGCATTCGGGGATGAATGGCATATCCCTTAACAACTCCCCACATTGACCGAAGGAGAAGCATAGTTCATGGTCTACCAACACTTCTGCATTCGTAGGTTCATTTTGGTGGATGGAAATTGGGGTCCATGGTGCAAAATCCCATTCTCAAGTTCTCTTGCCAAATTTTTCCAAGCGGGGAGTAAACATTCTACAACGAATCGAAGAAATTAAACCTGGAGTTATCCACCCTTGATAGAGAGCACAGGGAAATGAGAAAGAATCTGGTCTACCCAGAGAAGTGCACATATGTTGAGAGGTACATGTCGCATGATGTGCACATTGTAAGGCCTCTAACCTTACCTATTGCTGAGAGCACTACTGCTAGGATCTACCTACACATAAGGCTGAAATTTGAAAAGGGTACATACGTGGAGAATGAGATATCCATCCGGACGACCCTATGGGAAGAAAGAATCCCGCACCAAAGTGTAAGGAGAGGGAAGAGGAAGAAGAACAAAGGGTGGTGGAGAAGCAGAATGTAGATACCGCGGGGCCAAGTACCTACGCCCGGAAGAAGAGGAGAACAGTGGTTAGGGAGAAGACCCCAGGAGCCTGCGAAGCCACCATCCCCTGAAGAACCCTTAGATGAAGAGAAGATAACATCCCCGACTCCAGATTTTTGTAAAGGAAGAAGAACAAAGGACGGAGGAACAGACTCTAAATATACAGATGACTTGAACACCTATATAGGTGAAAAGGATAATGATGAAGGGGAATAGTTAGAGGTGGATTAGGAGCCGATTGATGTCCATGATTCGGAGGGAGAAGGAGTAGAGGATACAAATGATGCTTTCATATTTGTAATGAGGAAGGGCACCCAAGGGGAGGAAGGTGCGCAGAGCAAAGGGGCAAGTACTAAGGAGCCGAGATATGCCCAAGCTCACTCGGGAGGAGGTGAATGAGAAAGAAACAAGGGAGGCGAAGAGGATAATTAATACCTTGTTCGATGAGGATTTGGAGAAAAGTGTGGAGCTCGTGCTCACGAGAATTCAAGGAATAGCAAAGGGAAAAAGTGTGGGTAGCACAAAATACCCAACTCTTTTAAGTAACTATTCCCAGGGCATGCGCACAGAAGTAAATGCGGGGAAGGGGGAAGAACAATGATGGGATACATTGATGACCCCAACAAAGTTTTGCATGCATTTCCAGAGTACCGTGCCCACCAAGGAACTCACCGCCATGGAATCCTTTGACCATGAGGGTAGGTACCCATACACAGGAAGATGTTGTCATGGGTGTTTGACTACCACCTAGATGAGCCCGAGTTCGAGGTTAACCAAGGAGCGGTATTAGCATTGTCTCAAGAAAGGGGGACAACCCCATTATAAATATGCAACAAATATTGGATGAGCAAGTTTGTAATGCTCTCAACAAAGTATCCATAGAAATTAAGGCTAGGCTCTTCTACGAAATGACAGGGTCAAAGTCTTGGAGGACTGTTGGAGAAGAAGAAGGAAGAAGTAGTGAAGCTAAAAATTACATCAACCTTGAGAAACTAATCGGTGCTCAACTACGGAGGGAGATTCGAAGGAGAAAGGTAAAGTGCATGAGTTTTCCAAGAAGGTGTGGCTCATCAACTATTCCATCATCATGAAGCACCTAGACCTCAACCCTCCCGCATAAAAATATGGTTCCTCCCTAGAATGTCTTGAGGACTTGACTCGGATCCTCACTATGGAAAGGTAGCCTTTGGCCTTAGAGTCGAGCAGAAGAGGTAGTTGCGTGCTTGGAGAAGGAGGACAAGCTAAAAGTCATCACGCTCATAGCTGAATACAACAAGATACTTGCCGACGTAAAAATAGCTGCATAAACCACTGGGGTTGCCTACGACCATTGCGCGGACCAAGAAAAGGTGTCAATCATGCTTTGCTTGCTAGTGACAAGGCCAAGCCTAAGTACTTCAGGGAGAATAATAAGGGCAATAGAGCCAAGCAAGAAAATATCCTAGCCGAAGTGGAAAAGAAGTCTCGAAGCTTTTGAGATCCTACGAGTCTCAAACAAAACCTAGCTAAAGAGCTCTACAAGGCCATTACGAGGAAGATGGATGCCCTGGAAGATCACGCAAAGGAGTTGGAGATTGTGGTGGAGACCATTAATATAAAAGGGGAAGGGTTAACCTTCGACAAGGTGAGCACCTTGGTTGGTGACATCTACACAAGAGCGCATGGAACACACTAGAGGCCGACCTGCGGTAGAACTTCCCCCTTCTTCTTTAAGTATTTTCCTTCTATTCTTTCTCTTCCCGTTCTTTATCCTTTCCCTCCATTATTTTCCAAGGTAAGGCCTTGCATTTTTTTACCGCATTCTTTAAAAAGGTTCCCGAGGCGCAGAGAATAGGTAAAGTGTGGGGTAATGTTGGGCCCCTAATGTAGCTACCAAATCTTAAAGGCGCATAAGAGTGCATGGCTAGAGAAAAAGCATGCAAGCTAAGGTGCGTAAGGCATGATTCAAAAGGGTTCTTGGGAACCAAGGATGCATTCGTGAATAAAAATTCGAGACTTAGCCATTTTTGGCCTTTTTACAGAACACATGAAGAATGTGTTCTATTTTTGATAAGGTTCTAGCTTTGCGACGGGGTGTCCTGAAAGGAATATACCTTACAATAGGAAGATCCAAAAAGCTAATCATGACATGGAGAGGTATGCACTTGGGCTGACCCACACCTTGACACTTGGGGTCAAATACGAGGTTGCGGAGGAGTTTATTAGAGCTCGGATGCTTATTTATACTTGTGCCCTTTGCGAAAGAAAATAGACACAAGTGAGGTAAAGCGAGCTCTTGTAGAATTACTACAAGAACTATGGGATGAAATGGGTAGATTATTATAGGAAGGATGAAATGGGGAAATGGGGAATGTAATTTTTTTGTGAGTATACATGTATGGATCCGTATATGGTGTATGACTATGGTCCTTACTACTGTAATGTTTTGGAGTAATACTATGAATGAATATGATAAGGTTACCACTACGTTTATATTAAGATCTCCTTCTGTAATACCTGCATGTTTTTACAATGCTTTTGATCTTGTATAACCATGAACCTTACTTGAATGTTAAGTCTATTTGTGGATTTACAAACTTCCTAGTTCTATTAATTTTTGCGCTTTGCTTTTGTTGTGACTAAAGAGGTGTAGAAGCCATTTTGAGCTCTATAGCTCCTTCAAGTCTGTTAATTCACTAAGTTGAGATCATGAATTATGCCTTCCACTAAACTCACATAAAAGAGAGACTCGAATTTCTGTCACATGCCTTGGTTGAGCACCCGGCCCACTCGAGTGATAGGGCCGGCATGCATGAGGTTCACTTGTTTTTAGTGGGTACAAAAATGACTACACTGTGTAGGGTGTGTAAGACAAAAGAGAAAGAAAGAAACAAATAAAATATGCCAAGGATAGTTGTAAACTACTATTTTTCTTGCTTAGGAATCAGATTTATATATTAGTATGCTTTTGACATAGAAATGTACCTAAGTGCGTGATGTTTTGTCTCCATTTTCCTCCACTTTATGTTTTTGAGTGAATAATCGATAACATAAATTAGATAGAATATGCATACCTTATGATCCCGTAGAGAGTGTGGCGAATAGCGTGCCAAGTGGAAAAGTTAAGCGTGTAGACTAGGAAAGGGAATTGGATGCTAGTGATGAAGCATGTACTCTGTAACATGTTGTTGTAGCTTGTGTGCGCTACTTCTTGTAAGGAAAAATGAATAGCAAGAAAGTAGTCAAAGTTATATATATTATAGATCAGAGAAACATGTGTATAAGTATGTAAAGTGTGTAAAAATAAATTGTGCACCTGAAATGTAAGTGAGAAAAAGATATAACGATGTCTTGTTGCCTAAATTTACTGATTTGAATGTTGAAGGTGAGGTTTTTGGATGATATCTTTGCCAAGAGGTGATTTGATGCAAAGTGTGAGTTTTCCTGGATGATCTCATGCTTTGAGTAAGAGTTTTTAAGGAGATCTTGTTCTAAAGAGAAAGTGTTAGAGATAGGTCTAGTTTAAATAAAGCTGTCATGATTTTTAGCAATAAGCATCATTGTAGATGGTACGTCCTGATTTCTTTAATTTTCCCTTATTTGTTACAAATTTTTCTGATTGTAGGAGATATAATGCATTATTTGATGAAATGCCGTTCTTGTTAATGTAAAACTACTCTGTAAACTACTAGAGATTGTGTTCTATAAAAATGACTTTTTCTACCCCGGATCACCAAGACTAGGGGATGACACAAGTATCCAAATGCTACATCTAATACTCGGCACTTGTGTGTGCTCTGTATGTGAGGTCTAAGTTTTTTTCTCGACCATTTTGTAACTATGTTCCTTTGTTGTTTATGTAATGTGTTGATCTAAGTTGTAGCTCGGAGATGCGGTATGGGTGATTTTTTCTCCCAATGTATGCCCTCTCATTTTGGGTGCATCATGATAGTAGAAGAATATGGTGTAGACACCAAATTTGTGTCTTACGACTCCTTTTGCCCCGCATCTCATTTTGCCACCTAACCTCATCACAAACCTTACACAATTATTTATTAATTACCTTATAATTAATAAATCCACATCTCCATACCTGCCACCTCATTTCACCACCTCATCATGACCTAGTCCTAACCCTAAACTAAAATTAAGACCTATAACTTGGCTATCCACACCCATGACTAATTACTACCCAAAAAACCAACCTCATAATGACTTGACCAAGCCCACAAATAATCCCTCGGGAGAAAAGGAGGGAAAGTTGGATATTTCACTAAAAATAGCCCATTGACTAAACACGATGCAGTTCTACTCGACCGCCATTGGTTACGTAACCGCCATCGGTTCCTGTAAATGACCTCCCAACCAAAAAAAAAAGGTGGATTTTCATTGATCGAATATCGAAGTCATTGGAAGAATCGGAATTTACTTGGCGAGCAAAGACAAGTGAAGGAAAGAGAGGAGTTTGCGAGAGGACATCAAGCCCAAGGCTGCATGCAATCCGAATAACTTGAGCCCAGTGACACTCATCCAAGCATCGGGAGAGAAGATAGCTCATCTTGGATTGTCGAGACCATCCTACACGAACCACTGCCTTTGTCATCACGGTCCTTGAACTGTATCTTCATCGGGAACTAGTAAGTAAGTCTTATACGTTCTTTTAATAACATTTCTTGGATTTACGAATCACGGTAATTACAAGTCTATTCCCGGATCTACTACCCGGTAACACCCCCATCTAACTATCATTCCTCTACCCCTACATTGCCCCCAAGAACAGCCCCATACCCTCTCTGAGCCTTCTCTATCACCTCATTACCTATCCCCAATCATTTACCACCTTATAACACACACCATAGCCACACGATAGCTAACCTTCACCAAAACCCTAAATCACTTGCCCCTACCGATATCGGTTATCATGGCAGAACAGTACGGTGTGAGAGTGACCGGCATCGGTCAACTTTGTGATTCAAAACCAAAACCAGCCTTTTCTCTATTGTTCTAACAAGGTAAATAAATTGTAATTGACAATAGCTTATTTGTTAGAATTTGTGTTAATTCATATTAGCGAGGGAACCGACCACCTTGAAAGGAAGTCTAATATTTCTTGGGCCCAGGCGGTTCCCTCATTTATTGTCTAATTAGAATATGGTGGTCTTGTATTCTTACTTGTAGGTAGTCCTTCCCGGACAAAAGGAGTTCTTTGCGGTCGATCTGATCTCTCTCTAAGATATGCGCACACCCTCTCGACATTCAACGGGTATTCCTCCTAGCCCTAATCCTTATCTGTTTCTTAAAGGAATGAAAGGATAGAAGCGACTCTATTCCGGAATGGAAGCATTTTTGTGTGAAACATTTTAGGCACGCTTGGTGGGACCCATTTCGGTTTCTTTCTTTCTTTCTTGCTTTCATATAGGGAGCGCACTTGCTATTTTATTCTTCTAAAATATTCACAAGATATTTTGTTATATTTGGTAAAAGAATTTGTCTTGCTTTCATCTTTGCATTAGTGAAAGTCATCTTCTTTGCTTCATCGAATATCATTTTCGATTTGGGTTTAAAACACGTGCATCCCATTCTTGCTTGTTGTTTTCAATTCTAGTGAACATAGATTAAGTAACAGAATTCGTACACGTGGGGTGATTTCCACGGTATTGACAGAAATTAATCTTACTTTCAACTTGCCTGACAACATATCGAATCACTTCATAATTAACACAACAGACTCAAAACATCCCCCTTTTCCGCGGTATTCCTCCGCCCGATTGAGGTAACCTTATAAGCCAAAACAAACTTGACATTTCCCCTAAGTCTTTTGTTTAGGATTGACATCATCTTGCGTCTAAGGCATAAGCCCACAATAATTAAAACTAATCCTAGGGTTAGTATGTTAATTTTCTTGTGCATCTTGCTTGTTTTTAGTTTTGTTTCTCTGTCATACACTGTTTTCTGTGATCACTTCAGAACAATTTGGTAGGCATACTAAGCACTATTAACCCCAATTCAGCAACTTCTCTGACTTCTTACACCGGTCCTATTCTACCGACATCGGTTAACATACGCGCCATTCTGTGGTACCGACATTACGGCCGATTATTGTCTTTCACGATTCCCAAAACTAGCAACCTACAAATTCCAACATTTTGTTGCTAATTCTATTCATGATAGATTGCATCCTTCTTTGTGTACCCTTGTCCATGGTTGTTATCACTCGAAACAAGCCGCACAGCCATGGTTTCACATGCCTGCTCCGTGCCTTTGCTGAATCACCCCCTTCACATCCTATGGGGGAATCCTACGGACACCGGCGAGGTTCCCAAAATCCTATAGGAGATAAGGAATTTGCAAAATTTTGGATGCTAATCCTAGCCTTTGTACAATACTATTTGTCTCATGCCCCCTGGCCGTACACCCGATGGTCAACTCCTTGTTGGCATGCCTATTAGTATAGCTGCTCATTTAGCTCCTTCTCCACTGATAACTCCGCTTGCCTTCTACATCCTTAGCTCCGTCTCCCGACTCGGTGGTTTTGGGGTTCATCTGGGCATAGATTGGCTTTCCTTTGGTTAATCTAGGGCCCAACATATCATTACCACCCATTGCTCCTACCTCGTCTTTCTCTGTTTGCTCCTTTCATAACTTGCTCTCTGCCACCTATCCACACAAGCTTTCCTTCTCAAGCTCGCCCACCTTTTCATTTCCACACACGTATCAGGTGACTTGACATCTTATATAGGACATCCCTATTTGGTCGCCTCAACATATTCATCCTCAATACCTTATCAACATTTAACCCCACCATTGTCTAATGGTGGCCCTTGGCCCAATCCTCCTCCATTTACGTCGACCGCACCATCATCTCATCCAACTATTGATTTAATCAAACAAATGATGGACAAGATGCAAAATATGGAGGCTTCTCTTTCGGAAGCCATAGCGCCATGACATACGAGCAAGTTTGTGAGGAGCTATCCACCCTTGTCCCCTTCATTCATATCCTCCTCGATAGGGAATTACCAAAATTTACTCGTTTTAATAGTAAGGAGGATCCTCAACAACACTTGCGATCATTTAGACATGCCTTTATCGATTTCTCATGACAATGCCTTACTACTCCACACCTTTCCCATGTCCTTATCAAGACCCACCTTGGAGTGGTACAGTGCTTTAACCCAGCACTCAATCTTCTCTTTTAACCAATTAGCCCAATCTTTCTTGGATCATTTCTCCATTAACATTGCCAAGAAAGTATCTATCACCGACCTCTATGCTTTATCAACAATTTGAAGACGAATCTATCGCAGATTTCGTTGGACGATGGCGGGGCCTTATCAACCAACTTACGTATGCCTTGCCTCAGGCTGAACTTATCGAACTCTTTACGTGGGCCTGCGCTAAGCACATTTCTCCTACCCTCCAAATTCAAACTTTCCACACATTTGATGAGGCCTTTACTATGGCTCGAAAACTAGAGATTCGAGCCTTAGAGGAAGAGAAATTGCGGTTGCGCAACAAAAACCCCAATTTCCAAACCCAAGACTCCACCAACAAACCTAACACCACCAATCCTCACACATCGACTGCTTCGAAATCAAAAGGAGCTGTACACGCGGTGATGGTCAAATCCCAAACACCATCTAATACCCCACCAAAAACCACCTATAAGTATAAAGCCGAGCCCATCAATTACACTCCCTTGGGAGAAACTTATGGTGTGATATTGGAAAAATTGCTCAAAGCAGGAGCTATTACCTTACCTCTTGTTAAACCTCACTCCGGGTTTGATTCCACCCGTGCTATACCTTCTTGAGTACAAATAAAACTTACTGTAACTTCCACCGCGTGAAGGGACACGAGTCATGAAAATGTAAGATGTTGAAAAACATAGTGCGAGGAAATGGTTGATGCGGGGATATAGCCCTCGATAATCCTAACGCCCTGTAACCGAAATTTGAAAATTTTCAACAAACCATTCCCAAATCACTCTTCTAACGATAACATAAACCAAGATATCTTAGCCGAGGAGAGTGTTCATGAAATCCATGCCGTCTTCGACTCCCACCAAAAGCCTCTATCGAGAAAATTCTGAATCAAGCCTCTTCACTAACGCAGGGCCCAGACCCCCTTCACCACCATCAAGACAAGATGAAATCCTTGCCATTCCTTTACCCATAAAGGACTTAACCGCCGAGTTCTCTTCTCACGGATGAGCCTTCTTACACCACATCCTTGCCAAGGCTGTGAGCGGATGTTATCTAACTTATCTATTTCCCAAACATCTCCTTCTACCACTCTTGTTGTCAGGAAGGCTCGCCACTTCTTTTTCATCCTTAGGCAGAAACCCCTTGAACCGGCATCACCAAATTATTTAATCATGATGGATCCTCTCAAACATGCCCTCCTACCTATTAGTTCTTCATCGCCTAAATCTTTTCAGCGACCGGTTGACCTCTTAACGCCCATTGATACAGTGCCTCATTTACCCCCTGTATCACACCCACAGTGGACCGGAATCACAACCCACCTTTCTTCCATACAAAATTTCCTATTTACACGTGAGGATTGTCATCCCTCAGAAGATAGACGAGTCCTATGGGAACATTTGAGTACACCATATTCTACTCAAATGCAGATGACCGATCCAGATGCCTCTACCATATACCCGAAGTGTTTACAAAAGCTTAAAATGCCTATGTCCTCATCTTCACCCCCCTCATCTCTACCAAATACCTCATCCACCTCTATTGACCTAACCAAACCTTCCCCTATGCTTGGGACCTCACCAATACCCAGTCTAACACACCCACCTAAACGGTTAGATTTATCCAAAAGTAAAGCCGTCCATCCACTTAGGAGATAGACCCAATCTCCTCAAGTCCAACCTATGTCTCTATCACAACTAAAACCATCACCGTCACACCTACCTTCTATATTGGGACCTCATCCCTCCACCTTGCATCAATATATCATACCTCCTGCGTTTTCTTTAAAACGACCTACACCTTCTGCACCCATACAAGATCCATGGGTGTATCAACATCATCACCCCCACGTATCCTGTCCACCTATCAACCTAAACAAACTCCATCATCAAAGGATTTGTTTCTTGTCCCCTCTTTTCTCCGTGGTTGTTTCACGATACCACATCATCGGTGGCCTCATCATCTAACCAATAAACATAACTTCTACGTTGAAGAAGCCACGTTTAGTTAAATCCCATTATCAAAACCCTTGGCTAAACCACCACCCATACAAATCAACCATACCCAGTCATTACGAAACTACCCGATCAATAGCCTCATCTTCCTTTGAATTTGACCCGCTCAAAGGGTCTTACGCCAAAATCCTTGCTATGTTGGTGGAGAATGCGACCATTTCCCTACCCCCACTTAGACCCTATGATCCATCTAAACCTCGACCTATAGGTTATGATGAGTCTAAAATCTGCTACCTTACCATCGCACACCGGGACATGATGTAGAGGGATCAAAGCTTTGAAATCCATTCTTCGCTTGAGTCACCTCTCTCGGATAGAAAGGTTAAGAAAGACACTTACGAAGGGAGAGACCTTTAGCTTGATCCCTCTCTATACCACCTATCCCCCTCACCAAGATCTATCATTATTACAACCCCACCTCTCAAAGACCATGACTTATCCATACCGTCTTCCTCCTCTCTCGTTTTCCACGAGATTAACATGATTAGTGTTGATACTCGAGGGCGAGAAAAACAATGGGAAAGCTAAAGAAAGCACACTGCGGCCTCTCTTTCTCCATCCACCATCTCGATCACACCACCACCTAAAGTGGTTATTCATGGACCTGCTACCCCATCTCTAATGGAGTTTCCCACCGAACCATGATCAAACAACTTCACCATCACTATAAAAATGACCTTTGTATGATCTCATTCGGACCTCTGAATCTCATCGACAAGCTCTCGTTGAAATTCTTGAGGGATAGAGGTCTTACCTAATGAAACCTTTCCCGTTGCCTCCATTTTAACACCCAATCACGTTGCTTCACTCACCCAAACAACCTATCTCCCCACCACTTTTCTCTGTATAATGAGCAGCTTTGTCGGTTTCTCCAAAAGATGAAATTGTCGACTTTGGTGCGAAAGATCTGACCACTCTTTTCATCTCGAGCTTATGTCAGGACATTCGGGTGTGCATCGTGTTATGATTGGCGGGGGCGCTAGCCTAAACATCATCTCTTGAAATCCTTCCAACAAATGAATATCCCTTCTAGTTGCATGTGTGCCAACCCCATCATGTTGCGGTCATTCAATGATCTGCTATTACTTCTACCTTAGGCACCGTGATCCTTAACATTCATGTAGGGCCACGTACTTTACCTGAACTCTTCTATGTCCTTGAGGGTGAATTCGATACAATATGTTGTTAGGCCGCCCTTGGATCCGGGCTATGGGATGAGTTCCCTCCACCTTACATAGATGCATAAAATTTGAGTACGAGGGAAGTCCTACACCATAAAAGTTGATCCTCCCCCTTGAAAACCTGCAATATGTTATATCGCCCTAATGATGTGCTTGTACAGGTCAGAAACCCATTCATCCAACCCACCATGTATTTCACCACACCTCGACCATCCACCTCAACCACACCTACACCTTGACCAGTGAAACCGCCATCGCAAATACCACTTCCTTTCCGCGGACAACATCCCAACCTCATATCCCTTAGTAGATGTTTTTCAATGCCTTACGTTGGGGAGTATCACCTATATAATGTTAGTTCTTTCCATACCCCACGGGAGTATGGACGATTACATATGCGCATCCTACCTACGACCGTCGTGTGGGGAAGTAATCTCCTACGGACCACCTAATTGCCGCACCACCTAACGTATGGGGTGTCGACGCATCCTCCGTTACCCCTGAACCTCCCCTTGGTGTGGTTCCCTTCCAATCCGATTTTCAATACCTGAAAAATCATCGTTTCACTCTCACCTTCTTGACTCGTTGTGCTTGGAAAGGTTTTGGTTTTGGTCTTTATGAACAAGGCCAACATACAATCATTCCCGTGACTACACGCAAACACAAAGATCGTAGTGGTCTTGGATTTCCTGAAACACTTACACCGAAGAAACCTCATGTCAGTTGTATCCAGGAAGATGACGAAGTCACCCCTTCCGAACCATCATCACCCATTTTGCCATCATCACTTTACAGTCGATAGACCACGAATCTATCCCTCTAACTTTTTTTTTTTCATAAACGCTATCTTCACTGGGTCCTCTCACTTATCAACGCGATAATGAGGACCCATCTTCTCTTCCTTCGTATCTGGACATGATCGAAGAGGATTCACCTTGATTAATGTTGTTGAGTGCCGGGATGATGACTCCATCCTCACTTACCTTGTGTGCGGATGACTCTTATATTCAACGCGCCTTACCATCTGAAACTCAAACCATGTTGAATGAGTCGACTATAGAAATCAACATCCACCCACGAGAGGATGATCCTCACATTGTGAAGATCGGAAAATCTCTTAATGCATCGAGACAAGCCACCTTTACTACCTTTCTCCTGCCGCATGACCAAGCTTTCGCTTGGTCTACTGTGACATGCTGGGAATTGATCCTAACATTGCTGTCCATAACATTACCTAAAACCCGATTCCAAACTAGTTAAACAAAAACTAAGAAAAATGCATCCACGCATTGCCCTCTTGGTCAAGAAGAGCTTGGCGACTCCTTTCCATTTCCTTCATCTTTCCTATTGACTATCCTCATGGATTTCTAACATCATACACATGTCACTTCAAAGCGGCGGGGACTTCGGATATGTACGGTTTCCAGACCTTAACCTCGCTTGCCCCGAAGGATGACTTCCCCCTCCCATTATTGATCAACTTGTTGATCTCACTTTAGAGCCATGAGATGCTTTCTCTCATGGATGGCTTCTCGGGATCTGATCAAATTTTGGTAGCCCCGGCGATCAACATAAAACTACCTTCATAACTCCTGGGAACCTTATACATTATCGTGTCATGCCGTTTGGCCTTAAGAATCTTTGGTGCGACCTATCGGGGCTATGACTTACATTTTCATGACATTATACACACTATCCTTGAGGATTATGTTGATGATCTTCTTGGCAAATCTAAACATCGCAGTGAACATCTTGATGTTTTAACCATTATTTTCGATCTTTGTTACAATATTGTGTTCACCTCTTGACCAAAGAAATGTGTCTTTGGTGTCCTTTGGGAAAAATTCTTGGTTTTATCGTCTCTTTGCGTGGCATTGAGGTCGATCCATCTAAAGTCAAAGCTATCCTAGAAATGCCCCACCCACAACCTCAAACAATTGCGTAGTTTGCAAGGTAAACTCCAATCTATCCGGCGTTTCATCTCCCACTCTCGGATTGATGTCAACCTTTCCATCACCTCCTTAAAAAAGGACATTGCCTTTCATGGAGCGAAGAGTGCCACCAAGCCTTTGAGGCTCTCAAAGCCTATCTCTTGCACCACTTGTGCTTATCCCACCTCGGGACGATCGCCCTTTCTACCTTTACCTTTACGCCACCGACCATGTTGTAGGAGCCATGCTCACATCGTGACTCGAGCATCGATAACAAGCCATTTATTACATAAGTCGTACTCTCGTGGATTACGAGACTAGGTATACACATGTAGAAAATTTGTGCCTAGCCCTTTCTTTCATGGCCACCAAACTCAAGACACTACCTCTGAATCACAAAACTTTTGTCATCACCAACGTGGACCCCATTCATTATATGTATGTCAAACCACATCTAAACCAACGCATCGCCCGATGGCTTATGCTCCTCGCTGACCTTGATCTTGAATTTATACACGAGAAATCAATAAAAAGGACAAACTATTGCAGACCAACTCGCGGAAGCCCCTTTACCTGGGGAACAATTTACCAATTTTAATTTCCCCGACGAACTCATCGCCACTCTTTCACTCAGTGAGGAGTCGTATCCAATGACCCTCTTCTTCGATGGATCCAAATGCCAGCGGTGGAGGAGCCGGCGTTGTTCTCATTCCTCTTGATTTGAGCCTATGCCTCTTTCATTACTGGATTCGATTTCCCTGCACTAATAATACAGCGGAATACGAGGCCCTTGTTTTGGGTCTCCAGGTTGCGTTACACTTAGGTGTCAAATCTATCAACATTTTTGGTGACTCTCAATTGGTAGTCAATCAAGTTATGGGCATCTACCAATGTAAAAATGAGGAACTTCAAAAGTACAAACATTACGTGGATTCACTTTTGACCTTATTTACTCATTATTCTATCCAAACCATTCCCTCCCTTAACAAATTTACGGATACTATGGCTTGCTTAGCCTCGCAAATTCCTACCTCACCAACTAACTCTGACATATTTGTCTTGGTCCAACAACTCTTTGCCCCATCTTACTCAGCCCGGTTGTTTGTATGATAAATAATGTGTCTACTAATTCGCAGGATACCTGGTATCACCAATTTCACGACTACCTTACAACCTCTGTTCTCCCACCTGACCTTACTAGTAACGCAAATGTGCTTTTCTTAAAAGTGTTTCTCGTTATGTCGTCATGGGGGGACTCCTCTATAAACATGGCTTTGATGGCATCCTCCTTCGATGTCTAACCGGTGCGGAGGTCACCTATACCATCCAACAAGTCCACGATGGTATTTGTGGTGGACATTTTAGTGGCCTTGCCATGGCCAAACGAATCCTTCGCCTAGGTTATTATTGGCCTACTCTTAATAATGACTGCTACGAATATGTTAAGCGTTGTGTTATGTGTCAACAACATGCCAACCTTCAACATACTCCTAGCCATCCGCTACTGAGTCACGAGATCTTTGGCCTTTCTCACATGGGGTTTAGACCTTATTGGTGAGATTCACCCACCCTCTTCACAATGTCACCGTTGGATAATCACAATGACCAAATATTACACTAAATGGGTGGAAGCTATTCCACTCATTTAAACCAAAAAAAAAAAATCGTAGAATTCATTAACCATCACATTATCTGTCATTTTGGCGTTCCTCATCACACGATAACGAGATAATGGTAAATCTTTCAAAAATAAGTTGTTACAAGACCTTTGTGACAACTTTGGTATCAAAATTAGCTTCTCATCACCTTACTATCCACAAGCCAATGGTCAAGCCAAATCTTCTAATAAAACCTAACCAAAATCCTCATGAAAGTTGTTAACGATTCTTGAAGCAATTGGCATGATCACATCCCCTTTGCCCTTTGGGCTTATCATACCAGCATTTTTACCTCCACTAATGCCACACCATTTTCGTTGGTATATGGTACAGGGTTTTCTTGCCTCTCGAAATACAAATACCCTCCCTAAGAATATCTCTTGAGGATATTCTCACGATGATGATTCCGCCAAGAGCGGTTAGCCCAATTAGAGCTTCTTGGCGAGTCATCTTACACTCTTGACCACCTTCAAATCTATCAAAAACACATCAAGCATGCTTATGATAAGTGACTTCATGAGCATACCTTTAAGGTTGGTGATCTTGTCCTCAAAGAGAATCAACATGTAACCAAACTAGAAAAGAGCAAACGTGGAAAATTTGCTCCTAATTGGATTGGGCCTTACATTATCACTCATATTTACGGATCAGGCACCTACCGTTTAGCTTCGCTTAATGGTAAACCTGAGCCTGAACCCCTTAATGCCTTGCATATCCGACCATTCTACTGTTGAATTTAGTGTTACATCACTTCTTATCTACCTTACGCTCGTCCCTTGAGCTCATTTACTACCTCATACACTTTTGTTCCATGCATCTCAAAATAAAATCAAGCTCACATGGTTTGGTCATAACCTCCTCTTAAAGATGCCTTCCCCTTTTTAGTCCGGTCCATGACTTAAAAGTATCAAAATAACATGTTCTCAATTATACACTTATGGGATATTCTTGAGTCAAACTTCCTACAAAACTAGATGCTTCATGCCAAATGGACATCTAGATCTCTAAGTTATACATAGACTACTCCCTCGAAGAAAACTATGTGAAAAGCCACTTCTACTATTATAAATAATTGCTCCCCAGAAGGACAACTATACACAAAAAACGTATCTACTATATAAATAGAGCTTGCTCCCTTGAAGGACAGCTATACAAAGTCAGCCTTTATCGAATCTTCTCGCATTGATCAGCTTCGTGAAGACCTCAAGAACAAAAAATACATATCCCATGTAGACTTCAACGCATCGATCGGTCTATATCCAGAAAAAAAAAAAGTATATTTCAAAGCACTTTTGAGTCATGGACTTGTCTATTTAGGTTTGGTTCTTTCGTCAAAATAATCACCTTATAAAAGTTCTCTACGCCCCCCTATATCAAGCGCCTCACCTCACCATTCGTCAAAACAACAACACTCAGGGATGTGACGTATATCTAATATATTGTGATTATCAACTCTTTTCACCTATCGACTTCTTGCCTATGCAAGGTACCTAGGGATTGAGCTCATCCTATGTTAATATGTGGTTTGTTTAGCTCTTCTCAACTACGGGACACTTTTTCCTCTTTTCTCGACTCTAGGATTGTGTGTTGACCTTAATCAGGACACGATTCCCTACTACTTGGGTAGGCTAACTTTCGCTTCACCTATACCTACATCAACATCGCCAATACCTTACCAACACCAACAACATTACCCTACCAACATCAAACTCTTACCAACCAACAAATTACCTAACCACAACCAAATTTCCTGAATTCACCTCTCCCTGGTCCTAAGGGAGAACTACATCGGTCTGAGGCCCCTCCTTGCTTTGTGTAATGGGCTATGTAGGCAGCACTTAGGAGACATGGGGTCTCCCAAGGTTAGCTCGACCATCCCCTACCATAACCTATCATGTGTTGTAAATATAAATATTTTTGTGTATCTCTATTTGCTCACATTCATCTTTATCCTTTTAAAAACAAAAAAAATAAAAACATTCAAAACACAACCATTCTTATTATTATCATAACTCAAATCAACATACATATTCAGTTTTATTTAGATGTTAAACAAATACATCTTCTATATCATCGACTGTGCAGAGTCGACATCCTTATTTATTCTTATATACCTATGAAACTTCACTTAAACTCTTGCACCTCCTCCCGAATCGGTGGTGATCGTGATCGTCGATGCCACTCACTTGGCCTCTCCATCCTCAAAGGTGCCACTACTTATTGGTTCCTCCCAGCGATCCGCCAACATCTCCTGTAACATACGAATACGTCCTCTTGTGGAGGAATATTGTCTCTAGTCTCTCCACTCATGACTCTCTGCCCAGTGCTAACAATCCCGTTGTCTCATTCACCCGCGTTTGGAGCTAATGAACTACACCTGCGGACGATCTCTCTCTGCTGTAATCAAATCTATGTGAGGATGATCACGTACACCTCGCAGCTCTACTACCCACCATAATCTATAGGCATCTGTCACTCCTACATCCATTACCCTACGATCGGGTGCTTATCTCTTGGCCCTTACGGAGGTGTTGGCCGGGGAGGTGAGAATGCTTTGCCTCGGCGTCGATCCTCATGTATGGTCTATAGGCCATAGGTATATCTGCACAAATCTAAATTATCACCGCACGTGATCTAGAGTAATCCTCTCGTATTCACTGGCTTTGTGCCTGCGATCCACCTCAATCGCTCTACACCCCTCAACTCCTCAGCTATGTTATCTATCACCATATAGTTCCCATAAGGCCTCCAACAAATATCTGCAATTGTCACCATCTCCCATACCTACCTATAATACTCGATATCATATATCACGGCACGGGATCTCGCCTCTTGTTCTGTCCGGACCCATCGTCAATCCCAACCTCTGCCTCTCTGTCTCTCCACGGACTCTCTCGACTAGATGGGTCGCCCTATCAGTATGAACAATCCGGTGTTGTCTGTGTTTTCACTGCGAGGCCCATAAACCCCTGTATAACTCCGCCGAGATATGCGGGTGCCCATGTGAAAGTCACGCTCCTTTCTATCATTTCTCAAATAACACTCATCGATGATTTTGGAAATCTTCCCCCTCGCCTCGATAATGCATAATACCCCACCGCTATCATTAATACCACTTTGCCAACCTTGTTTCCTCTACGGGTGTGTTGCATACATTGTACCATAAGTGAATGTCAAACCTCGATGTGTCAAATCTCGTGCAGTTGAACTAAATACTTTGTTATCGTTGCCCAGATCATGCGCTTAGGCAACACTTTGATACACTGGTCTTCCTTTAATTGGGAGCCTCAAGATCCTAAACACATCTTCAGCGTCACTATCATCTCCCTTGTTGGCGGATAGAAGGTATTCTTTTTCGATTCCACCTCTCAACCAACGCTGCTGACATAGCATGATTACGTGCGATTCGTGAATAATAGCAGATTCCACTTAACCCCACATGGTTTATCAATGCCCATTCAATTGGTGTTATTACATCCGCTCGGATTCGTGACAAAAAGCCGGCACGGTATCATTCATCCTTAACCCTGCCTCCACTGCGCATACATCAAAACGACACACAATCATTCAATAAATCAAATCCCCACGGTTTTTTTATCACATTCTGAAATTCCTATAGAAGAAATTGGTATCGGTTATAGATAACGATACCGGTTTACTAACTGATACGGTTATCTCTAAACGATACCGGTCATCGCCAAACATACACGGCCTGTTTAAAAACATCCACCTACGATAATTATTTTACTCGTTTACTCCTCTCTATACCTATAAACATACATGAACACCATGCTTACCTACCCCATAACATTCACTCTATCCCAAACCCTTGCCTATTACCTTTTCTTTCTCATCTCCACCATCTTACTTTCTCTCATCCTATTCATCAAAACATGCAAGAATTACAATACAACCAAACAGTTTACCTCTCGAGATGTAAGCACTTGGGGTGGAACTTATCTTCCCTCTCGTCCCTGCTTGCTGGATGCTTCTCCTCGTTCAGCCATGTTCACCACCCTCTTCCAATATAATTTTCCTTTCTAACTTCTTAATCTCAACCCACACTCACTTCACATGTCTCTTTCCTCCTTATCACTCAATTATTTCATGCAATTACTCACGTATCGGTCGTCGTCAAAGTGTCGCATTCGCGTATTTAAGTTGTTTCATGACTCTAAAAATAGGAACTCTAAAAATAAGAACTTCAGTTGCCACCCAAGCTTTTCTATTTTTAGAAAATCTCGTTTTGGCATAACCGGTATCGGTTGCATAACCGATATCGGTCAACATGCTACCAACGTCGGTTAGATAACCGATATTGGTCACATGCCTCCTTTTTCTTAAATGCGGGCCTTTTCTTTATTTTGTTGCAAATTTTTGAAGCGCCCGCCTTTTTCTGCATAACAATACCATTATCAATATTTGTCATCAAAATCACATCAATATCTCATCATAATTTCATCAACATCATCTACCTACAATAAAACAACCATCAAATAAAATACATACGACATTTTAATATATACACCATTTGGATCTAACTCATCATCTACATACATTCCATTTCAAAAAGAATTGACAAAACACATAAAACATTTTATACACAGCATGTGGATCAAAATCATCATCTCTATATATATCAATGTTCAAATATACAACTTTCCTGTATGGGGGCCTCTGTGATCTCAAAATAATACAAAGCCGACACGCAGTGCAATCACTATCAAAATCTCAACTCGGCTCACGAAGTAGCTGGTATATACAACAAGAATGAATAAATGAATCATATGTGGGCACGCAGGCCTCTATATAAATAACCGGTTCGCAGACCGGTGCCTATATCCAATATACAAACAAAACATCCATCTCCGCTCCAGGGATGTCTCAGCTCTCCCCACCGCCCTCAGCTCCTCTCCCTACCGGTCCCTCTTGGCTGGCTCGTAGAGTCTCGGCCAGGTGCACCGCATATGGCTAATATCGTCAACCCCGGTACCATCGAGGACATCCCGATAATCACGGGGCCTCCGATCTCACCTCCATATAACGGGCCCGTGCCACCATGGTGCTTTGGGCTGGTCCCCCGACTCCTAATAATAGTGGCCCCTGTCCTACGGTACACCTGTGCCCGGTGCTGCTGCGGTGCACTATGCCTTTCACTTGTGCTTTGGTGCGGTGGTGGTGCTTGTGGCTATACCCGTGGCTATGCACATACTACCTATACTATGCTTTGCACTGTGCCTAGGCTAAGCTAACCGACCTGTAACACCCTCGATCTATGCATCGTGCAGCAACAAGTTGCCCTGTAATAACTGCACCTATCCTAGGAGGTGGTCCCTCTCTACTGTAACAGCCGCCAAATCTGGCTGTGCGGGCTGTGCTATCCTAGCTACTCTCTGACCTACCCACCAAACCAAAAATGAACCTGTACACCCGACGTCATCCACTGTATCGTCGGCCAGCCTCTCTGCTACCCAATCTGGGTAAATGGGTTACGGAGCCGGCAGTGGTGGGGCCTTCATCATCCCTCCGTCTTGTGGGAAGGGAGGTGGCTCATCTGTCATAGCTCCAATCGCCGTCGTACCCTCTCTAAGGGTATCCACTCATACTCTCCCGGCCTCCGTCCTGCTATCCAGAAAGTATACTGGATCCAGCGCATCTATGCTCGGGCTCCTCCTCGGGGCTGATGGCCTCTATAAGGCCTCCATACAATATCCAATGTGGTCAAGCCCTCTAGCATATGACGGTAGTAAGCTACATCCCATCCTGCGAGCACCACTCATGGCTGGCCCACGACCCCCAACCATCTCTAAAAGCCATACCTGTATATAACCTGTGGCCCTGGCTGCTGGGGCAGCCCTACTGGTCGAATACATATGATGTGCTCATATGCCCAGTAGTGTAACAAAAATGTGGAACAAATCCCAAATCACCTCATCCGGTGATAACCCCAAAGCTCTCTGTATAGCTACACCAGATATACTGGTGCCCAGGCATAACACGTATGCTCCTCTACCATCTCGTGTAGTACTCCCATCAAAGCCCGTGGGAAGCAGCCTCCCTCTGAGTCTGGGAGGGCGAAGCGGGTGATACTATCATCATCGGCCACGGCAATGGCCGTGTCTCATGTCTGTGGGCGATACATGTCCCCATAGGCAATGCTCACACTGTGATAAGTCAATAACGCGGCTGCATCCCCAAATACCTACAGAATGCTGTCCATAGCCGTCTCCGCATCTACCTAGAATACTGCCTCCCCTATGATCGGTAGTCTCAGGATGCGATACACATCCTCCAGGGTAATAGTCATCTCTCCAGTTGGGAGATGGAAAACATTGGTTGCCGGATCCCATCTCTCGATGAGGGCAACCATAAGGCTGTGGTCCCTCTCCACAGCCCTATACCGCTGGACTCCACCGAGTCCCACCTCGCGCATAATGGCCCAATGCGTTGTGGACACATGTGGCCGCATCCGTCTCAATAGCGGGGGCATCCGATCCCGCATAGTCGGCACCGCTTGGCGCGTGCTGCACAAATAACCCACTTCATTAGACCCACCATTTACAACAACAACTACTTTAACCCTCTATACCACCTTTTTACCCACCCGACTACACCCCGACTCTATAACACACATCTACACCCACCTATTTTACCCTAAAAACATCTATGATATCCCCTTTCCTTATCTCGCACCCTACCCCGATCACCCGGATCTACTCTCGCCATCTACCTATGCCCCTACCAATTATCACCTCCTATTTCATACGCAACACTTAATCTATCCTAACCGAACCAACCACACACTGCCCCATTTCCCCACACCATCACTTTTCCTATCAAACTCTACCCCCTCCCTCTTCACCCCCAAAACACAACACCCAACAATAAACAAAACACATAACCCCAAAACATAACACCCAACACTAAACCAAACACAAAACCCAAAACACACAACACCCAACAATAAACAAAACACAAAATCCCAAAACACAACACCCAATACTACACCAAAAACAAAACCAAAAACACACAACACCCAACAATAAACAAAACACAAAACCCAAAACACACAACACCCAACAATAAACACAACACAAAACACAAATAACAACACAACAAAACAAAACAAAACCTGCCTACTGACCGGTACCGGTCACCCTCGACCACCACCAGTCCCCTCCCCAGCATTTCTCCACCGGCGCCGGTCGACATACGACCGACACCGGTCAACCAAAAACAATATTTGTGCGAAAAATTAGGTGACCGATGCTGGTCACCTAGTGACCGACATCGGTCACTGTACAATCATGGAGCCGAACCCGACGCGGCCCCCCAAACTAGTTTTTGCCTATTTTTACCCCTTTTACCCACTGGAAAACCCTAGAAACCTACCCACCCTACCGTTTTAGCCTAATTAACCTACCTACCCACTCCATTTTTCAAACAACTTCAATTTATTCATTATTTTATTAAAAACTTGGATTCCTACCCAAAACCCAAATCTAGCTTAAAAACATTAAATTCACATAATGAGAGGTTTAGAACCTCACGGTGCACACTACACGTCATCGGGGTGGGATAGGTGGTGGTTGTCCACTGGTCCAGCACCTCCCGCTCCTCTGGTTGTGCCATCGCCATATATCTCCTCTGCTGGGTCCTCCACCAATCAAATTCTGCCTCCTCCTCACTGGGGTCTACCAACCACTCACTTCTCCACTCAAATAATGCCACCTCAGCCGAAAATCTCCACAATACCACTAAAACACCTCAGACAACTAAATGTGGTTTTCAAATTGACAATGTGACAATGACAAGCCGTATTTTTCTTTTTATAGGTTTTTCACCTATAACCGATATCGGTTATATTATGCCCTAAACAACTGGTATCGGTCATCTAACCGATACCGGTCATAGCTAATCGATATCGGTTTAATCCCTATTTTACCACAATTTTTGCCCTTATTCACTAATCTCCCTTTCTCACCACATCACCTATAGCCTCCTTTGCTAAATAGCCTTTTTTTTTTTGACTTCATTGGCCCAATTCAAAGCCGCACCCAACCAATCAGGCCACCCAGGCCGCACCCAACCAATCAGGCCCGACCCAAGGCCGCACCCAACCAATCCGGCCCGACCCAAGGCTGCACCCAACCAATTTGGCCCGACCCAAGGCCGCACCCAACCAATCTGGCCCAATTCAAGGCCGCAACCAACCATTTGGCCCGACCCAAGGCCACAACCAACCAATCAGAGTCCGACCCATGGCCCTCCAATCAATCGGCCCGACCAAGCCCACACCAATTAAATACCTTTCCCAAAACAAACAAATTACAATTTTATCCACCCATCATGTAGCCTTTTGTTCAATCGAGCTCACATGTTCGTGTTTTAGCATGATTAGGGTACTTGACTTGATCAGTCGACCAACTTTGCCTAAACCAAGACCGTGACGTTTATCTCAACCAAACCAACCATTTGGTACTGCCGAACATGCCTAAACGTTCCTGTACCTTACCCGTTATATCCCCTAGAACTACTTCCTATGCCTTGGATACCAAGATTATATCACCCTTGTTTGGATAAACTATCGACCTTTGTCTATGAATTGTTTGTTTGTTGTTCAAATCATGTACCACAGTGGTCGCACTACTGCATTTCAACGTGCGTCTTCTTCCTTGGACTAACCCCACCATCTTACCATCCTCTCAACACCATTCACCCTTTATCAACCCTATCCCTGATTTCACGCTACACCTCAATCTGTGATAGATTTGAGGGGGACTACCTATACCCTTAATAGGAGTAACCACTTCTTATTATTGGTCAGTGCTGACTTTACAAGACAAGCTACACGACAATAAGGGGATAATGTAGACACCAAATTTGTGTCTTACGACCCCCTGTGCCCCGCATCTCATTTCGCAACCTAACCTCATCACCTTAACCTTACACAATTATTTATTAATTACCTTATAATTAATAAATCCACATCTCCATACCTGCCACCTCATTTTGCCACCTCATCATGACCTAGTCCTAACCCTAAACTAACCTAATTAAGACCTATAACTTGGTCTACATCCACACCCATGACTAATTACTCCTCACCCGCACCCAAAACCAACCTCATAATGACTTGACCAAGCCCACAACTAATCCCTCGGGAGAAAAGGAGGAAAGTTGGCTATTTCACTAAAAATAGCCCACTTTGATGAACCGATCATCTGGTTCTACTTGACCACCGTCGGTTACGTACCCACCATTAGTCCCCTGTAAATGACCTCTCCCAACCAAAAGAAAGGGCTAGATTTTCATTGATTGGAATATCAGAAGTCATTGGAAGAATCCGGAATTTACTTGGCCGAGCAGAGACAAGTGAAGGAAAGAGAGGAGTTTGCAGAGAAGGACATCAAGCCCAAGACTGCAACTGAATAACCAGAGCCCAGTGACACTCATCCAAGCATCGGGAGAGAAGATAGCTCATCTTGGATTGTCAGACCATCCTACCTGAACCCTGCCTTCATCATCACAGTCCTTGAACCTGTATCTTCATCAGGAACTAGTAAGTAAGTCTTATACGTTCTTTTAATAACATTTCTTGGATTTCTGAATCACAGTAATTACAAGTCTATTCCTGGATCTACTACCCGGTAACACCCCCCATCTAACTATCATTCCTCTACCCCTACACTGCCCCAAGAACAGCTCCCATACCCTCTCGAGCCTTCTCTATCACCCTCATTACCTATCCCCAATCATTTACCAAATTATGAACACCATAGCCACATGATAGCTAACCTTCACCAAAGACCCTAAATCACCGCCCCTCACGATATCGGTTATCGCAACTTGATGCAGTGACAAGGCCGGCATCGGTCACTTTGTGGTTCAAAACCAAGACCACCTTTTCTCTATTGTTCTAACAAGGTAAATAAATTGTAATTGGACAATAGCTTATTTGTTAGAATTTGTGTTAATTCATATTAGCATGGGGCTGACCACCTTCGAAAGGAAGTCTAATATTTCTTGGGCCCAAGGCGGTTCCCTCATTTATTGTCTAATTAGAATCGGTGGTCTTGTATTCTTACTTGCAGGTAGTCCTTCCCAGGACAAAAAGGAGTTCTTTGCAATCGATCTGATCTCTCTCTATGGTACGCGCACACCCTCTCGACATTCAACGGGTATTCCTCCTAGCCCTAACCCTTATCTCTGTTTCTCAAAGGAATGAAAGGATGAAGGCGACTCTATTCTAGGAACGGAAGCATTTATGTGCGAAACAATGGCTCATAGGACAGGTTTTGATGTTGTTTTGAAGTGGATACCTATAGGTGGTATGGGATGTGGATTGTAGAAACCAAGGCACATTAAAATAATGGATGCTAGTAAAAGTGTTAGCATATCAAAACTAGCATGCATTAGAAGACAATGTAATAATCAAGTGTGAAGACAAGATAGACCAAAAATAGGTTTAAAACATGGGACATCACTCATAATGTCACAAGATAATCATGTCCAAAGTGGCCAAAAGAATACAATTATCATACAAGACATAGTGCATAGCCCCTCAAAAAAAAGTAAACAATAGCGATAAAATGTGACAGAGATATCCATGGTTGTATATAGTCCTTCAAAGTAAATGCTACACAATATGAAGCACTCGGTAGAATGTTAGAAAGATAAATAATATTTCAAGGAATGCATAAATCAGTGAAATGCTAGAGTAACTTTTAATGAGAAATAGTGAATAATGTAGCAATAGAACCTAAAGTGTGTAGTAGCAATATTAGATGCCTCAAGGAGCCTTAGTGGGAGTGGTAAAGGTATAATTCCAAGCTTCATTGCAGCATGGAAAAAATTGTAAGAGATATGCATTCACCTAAAAATACCAATTGAAAGTACATGTGTATATATAGAAAGATGATGACATACTATGAATCCCTCTAGCCCGAAAATAAAGCGTAACATGTAAATAGAATAATCCAACAAGAGTAAATGCAACCAATATATGAAAATTTTTTTGTATGAGGGTAATGGCGTGGTATGAAAAATCTGAAGATGATAGGAGTAGGTTTCCCTAATGAATTTGTATGAGATGATGTTCATTTATAGGAACCCTCAAAATTCAATAATGAAGCATAAAATAAGATTCCATCATAGGGTAATGTTTGTGTTGTTCGAATATATGCTAGAAATATGCACCATGAAGCAAAAACCATAAAATTTAGATGTTGTGAGCTTCATTTTATAATTATACCCTCACCATTCATGTATAAATTTTGGAACTAGAGTGCATCTAAAGTAATGAAGATACAATGATGTGTATCTAAGGGTGTGAGGGTGTGTAGGAATTTTATTCATGAAGTGCGGAACATGAAGTATGATAGTTGGTGCTTAGAGACAATCAATATTGCTAGAAAAGGGAGAAAGTGTATTTCCCACCAAGTGTGTTGATGGTGGAGAGTTATGTGATGAGAATAGAGAGGCATTATAGATGATCATAGAGTTTTAAATGCATTATGAGAAAGCATATCATCATCAAAATGAGAGGTATAAACAATAATAGGGACAAGTTTGGGTTTTTTCTTGACATGAGTATGAATTGTTAAAGGAGGATTCTTAACATTGAAATGGGTAACACCATAGAAGACTTGATAGGAGGAGAGGATGGAGGATGGATTTTGAGAGGTGGTTCCCTAGTTTGAATTGGTAATGTTATAAAAGACTTGCTAGGAGGAGGGGATGAAGGAAACATTTTTACAAGTTGTTTATTTGTAATGGTTAGGATAGGTGGCTCTTGACTTACCAATGAAGGAACATTTATTGTTATGGATTGATGCTCATTAGACATGGAAGGATAGGATTCATGAGCCTATCAGGATTTAGTGATTGGAGATGAAAAGGGATGTTGTGAAGAAAATTAAATAAAACCATGATGATTAAGGTGCTTAATTCATTGTAAATCATTGTAATGATGGCCATTTTTTCTATGATAGTTACAAAGTGGAAAACATATGTTCTTTTCAAGCTGAAAAGGATGATAGTAACGAGTAGTTGTAAATTTGTTTAACTAATGATTGAGGAACTCGAAGAATATCATGTTGTTTAGCATTTAGATGATTTCACAACCCAAAACATATCCTAATAGCCAATACAATTTTAACTTCATTTTAATCATTATCGTTAGTGTAAGTCAAATTTTTCTAGTATTCATTATATTAATATTAAAAATCACTAAAAACTATTTTAGGATCAAAAAATCTACATGCATGGTGGAACAAATAATGGGGTTGTTTCAGCGGGTACCCACTCTTTACATGAAAAACTTGGGCTGAAATTTTATTTTAATCACAACACCAAGAGCATGCTAAACTCTCTCCAACCTCGTGTAGAGGTGATCCTCACCTTACGATTCTAGAGTCAATGATTGATAGGACTAAAGATAGATTTAAACACATGGTTGTTGGAATTTTTGTTGGCCTTAGATCTAACATATATTTTGTAAGATATTGTTACAAAAGAAAATGGGGTTACTGTAAGTTAGAGGTTAGAGAACTTACAAGGTATTTATTTCTATTTTGTTTCGAGAGGAGTTGGATTTACAAAATTTTCTTCACACATCACCATGGATCTATAGTAAAAATTTTCTTATCCTTTGTCAGTGGATACTTGGGTTGTTATAAGACGTTAAATATTAGGAACTCCCCTATTTGGATCCACCTACCGAATCTCCCTTTAGAGTTCTAGAAACCTAAGGTTTTTTTGGGATTGCAAGATCTATGGGGATTTTTATCGTAGTTGATCCTATAGCTAAATTGAGATCTAGATTGGTATTTAATCGAATCTATATCAACATCCTTGTAGGGTCTAAAATCCCCCAAAAAATTGGAATCATAGTATGATAAGTGGGATCAAAAGATAGATATTGAAAACTAACTAATTATTGTGAAAACTATAGAATAATGAATTAAATGTCAAATATATACTATTTTTTGAGTCCTACGGACTCGAGATGGAGGGAAATTTTGAACTCCCCGATGCTGTCCCTCACATCGATGATGTATAGGATTCACGAGATGAGGGTGAAGATACTAAGGAGGATGGAGAAAATGTTGGTTCCACGATGGATGATGTTATACCTTAAGCACTGGAAAATAATGGTGAAAAATGTGGAGTCTTTTATCCGGTGGGTGGTGGAATTCAACTGGTAGAGGCAATTATAGGTACTAGGAATGTTCCATGCAATGGTGAGCGATTGGGAAAGCTGATTGCGCGAGATTACCATGTTCAAAATTGAAATTTTTGATCATGTTTTAACATGGTCGATGGATCAATAAAAATCTTAAATGATGTGTCCTGTGTCTGAATACATCTCTGTGTATATTATATGTCCGGATGATGATATAGATAGATGAATTGTTGTGTTATGTTGGAATCATTTGATTCCATGGGGGATGGGGGTGGTTGGACTCAGTCCAACCTAAAAAAATAACTATGTGAATTACAATTGTGTTACTTGGAGTCGAATTTGAAAAATGGAGAGTGACAACTATTTTATTAGTGAAGGAATTTACTTAAAAGTATGAAATATTATGAATGAGTATATTTTGGGTCTAGTCTCTCGGTGTGTTGTTGAGTTTTGTAATTTTGTAATCCTGTTGTTTGTTTGGTTATGACCTGTGATGTCCCTTAGTCATTACTCTTTTGTATGCTTCAATGGGTATACCCTTGGCCTTGGTTGTTATTCTTTTGATCACTTTTTGTATGGGGTAGGGTCCCCTTAACCTTCTTTTTCCTATAATATTAAAAACTTGAGAGGTATGGTAATAGTAAGACTTGATATTTGTTGATATGAGCACATGTAGGAGACATATGATTGGGATGAGGTGTAGAATAAGAAGGCTTGAGAAACATCCTTGAGATATTAGATTTCAGCGGTGAGAGATGTTATCGTAATTTCCATACATTTAATTTTATATTGAAATAAAGAATGTAAATATTGAATTTATTTGCAAATGGATTGTTAGATGTGGTATAATGATCAATAGGTTCAGTAGATAGATGATCAAAGATGGCACTAACGTATGGAGGTGGCGTATCGTAAGGGAGATACATAGTTTCTAGGGATTTTCATAGAACATATTTACAATGTGGGTACATTTAAAGTAACTAATGCAAGGAGATGCGAGGAATTTACGAATCCATGAAAGAAGATATTAAATAATAGTAAAAATAACATCCAAGAGTTTGATCACAATCAGGTTCACCATATTATTTAATAAAAATTTAAATTTCTATATTGTGGGGTAATCATTGTAATAAATGATATATAAATGCTAAAACACAATATGGCATAAGTAAAATAGCATTTAAAGTATGCAATGCTAAGAAATAAAGAAAATTAAATTGACTTAGTTGATTTCCAAATGCATAGGAAGAAATCTAGGTTGGTGAAAATGTTGAGCAGTGCAAACAATGTCATAAATAATCACTATATATTTTAGAACTAAGGAATAATGTCGGATAGAGGCGTCCATAGTAGGATAAGGGCATCCGGGTGTAGGTGACCGTATTAGGTCACATGTGACTATGGAAATACTTAGGATCTAGTTTCTATTATGTCATAAGGGTCTTATGAACTATTCCAATTTGATCTCTTAAATATATTCGATCCTTGATCACCGAACATACATGTAATCTAGAAAGATAAGTTCCCAACACATACCCCCAAACTACATCAAACCTAAAAGGAATATGAAGAATAGGGTGTTGGACTCACCCCAAAGGTCACCAAAGAGTGAACCTATGACTGAGTGTTTCACTACATCTTAGAATCCATGTAGTTCTTATGTGTGTGTAATAATAATGTCCTTATGCAAGTTGAACTTGATAGCAGATTGTATTTAGAATGCATCACCGTAGTAGTATGTGTGGATGTAATTGAATTAACTTTCACTTCCTATTCATTGTATGAATATTTGATGCATAATTTTCCCCTTGAATGAGTGTTATATAGATGTATTTTGAGTTCTTTAGTGCCTTTGGAATGCAATATTAGGTTTCCTTATTCCTTATTTTCGATAAGAAACTATATATATATATATATATGATTCCTTTGTTTGAATTTCATAATTTACAACCTGGAAGGATGACCCATAAGTGAAATATATGTCCAAAATATACAAGAGACCTTAAAAGAGTGAGTAAAGTTAAGAAATGCTCGGATTGTCTAGTAGGGTTAGAAGTTTCATGGCGTCGGTGTCATAATTGTGCATTGGTATCTCGAGGCCGCAAGGATAAATAATTCAAATTCTCGTTAGGGATTTAGGGTGTGTAATACCAAGGAGAAAGAAATAAAGAAAGAAAAGAGGCCAAAGATAGTCATTGTCAACTACTATTTTTCTTTCTTAGGAATCATATATACATTAGTATGCTTTTGACCTAGAAATGTACCCAAGTTCGTAATTTTGTGTCTACATAGACACATAATTATTTTGATTCATAAATAAGGGATACAAACATTCTCCTTGATCATTATGCTTTTAAAGCTTCAGATTAAAGAGGAGATAAAGAAAAACATAAGAAAAGGAAAATTGAAGAAGTGCATTTTTATTTGTTTTGTAGTGATGAGTAAAAAGATCAATCAATCTACAAAAATCCATAATTGCTACCAAGAACTAAAATTTCAATATCATTTCGAATGAAGAAGCCATTAAAATTTATATCTTTGTGAATTTCCTTCACATCTAAACTCCACATGACTCTTCATGTTCTTATTCCACTTAAGACCTTTCAATTTTCCTTAGAAGAAACAAATTAAGTACCTCTATTTTAATTTGTAGATAGTACTTTCACAATTTACAAATATTGTCACTTAAGCAAATAGGAAAAAATACCATGATTTTATAAAATGAAGAATTAGAGAGGGATGAAAGAGAGGAGAAGGAAAATGGATTGACTAATCTGTTTATAATGAAAAGCTTTCGATTTGAGGCATGGTGATATCAATTTCCTCTTTCTACAATATGAACGAACAACTCAAGATATCAAATGAGTGTTTAAACACAATTTTTTTATACCTTATGATGTGATCTTGAGATGAACATATGAATCAATCATGATAATTGTTCCTTTATCTGCAATGAGAGTAAGGATCACTTTCTTACTTGTTAGAATTTTGTAATAGTCATTCATGATGCACAAAACATCTTGATGCATGTGTTCTTGTCCTACACACTACACCGCAACACTAAAAAATATGCCTCTTCTAAATTTTGAGATGTGATATAATTAAGGAATAAGTATGAATTCTTTCCTATATTACTTGACTTTCCCAACTCACCTAGCTTTCACATCTCAATGAGCTCAGCTTAACAAGCTCATCGAGCTCAACTCAACCAACTCACTTAGCTCACCTGGAACACTCTAACTAGCTCATATTGATGAGATGGTGATTGATTCAAGTCTAGATGATGATCATGATGAAATCCTCTAATGAATTAATGCAATTTTGACACCTTTTGAATCCTTTAAAGTGGCACAGTGTCTCCGAATTTCCTTTTGTTTATCTCGCTTATGCTTCACCTTGATTCTCACTAAAATTTTTATAAGTACGATGCTTCAGGATCCTCGTGAAGTGTGAATTATCATTTTTGAGGTATGAAAACACCTTATAAGAAAGTGAGGATTTCAAAAAGCACCAATATGACTGAAATTAGATCCAACTGCAAGTTTTTGCATTAAAAAATTAGATTTTCTATTTTTAGCAGGTCCTAATTAGGACCATTATTTTTGGTAATTTTTCCTTGTTTATATTCCATAATGGTTCATATCTTTCTCCAAGTCTATAGATGTCAAGAATTCTAATGATTTTACCAATTACTATTCTTGTTCATGCATTGTCATCGACACATGTTATATTTAATAAGTGCACTTTGGGTGTCGGATTGTAACGAAAGATTGTCCTAAAATTTTGGGTTTTATTCTAATATTCCCCGCTTCAAATTTTGAATGATTCCTTCATCTAAATGATAGGGTAAATTATTTTTCATTAGGCGGGAAAAATAGTGAGAAAACCTATGTCCTTAATATCTCAATAAATCGGTGACTCCATTATGTAAAATGTAATTTATATGAAACTAGATTTTCGGAGACCCCTTGCTCTGGTTTTTAGATGATTTAATCTTTCGAATCTTCAGGAAATTGAAAATTTATTCATGGAGGGAAGAATGATGAAGAAAAATAAATTCCTCAATATCCCTTAAAAATAGGGGCTTATGTCACAAAAACTAGCTTACGTGAAACTAGCAGTTTTAGGAATTGTTTCCTCTAGTTTTCAATTGATTCCACCTAGCGAATCCTCAAAAAGTAAAGATAATCCTCACTAGTCAATTAAATTAATTTTCATGTAATCCATTAATATAGGATTGAATATTTTATGACAATAAAAACTCATAAAGTGCAGAAAAAATTTCTAGTCATGTTCCACATCATACAAGGATCTCGTGTCTATATATTTTAGGATGAAGAACTATGTGCACACTCAATATTCATGGTCATGATTATTTTAGAAGGTTTTGGAAATCACATATGTTGTTTTTATAATAATTTTTATGTTTCATGGCCACAAAAATGGTATATGGTTTCAACGAGGTGAGTAAAATGAATTGGAAGTTAGTCATTTTCATGTTTTTATACTTGCCTCACAAACATAATTGAACACACAAGAGTAGAAGTACATAGGGAAACATAATGGTGTGAAAAGGGATTGGCATGTGGTGAATTTTTATTTCCCTCTATCCCCTTGGGACTAGGGATACGTGGTATAAGAAAATTCACCTCAATCTAATGATGATAAGTGTCACACTAAGGTTGAATGAGAGGGATGATGAGAAAGGCTAGTTTAAGCACTTGAGAGCTGATTTTTGGTCACACAAAGAACCGAGGAAGGGGACAGAGAGGGGTTTAATTTTTTTTATCATATATCCTCTTGGGAATGAATATAATGGGTGTAGAAAAATACACCCTAAGGAGATCATGTAAAGTTTCAATCACAATTTTGATATGGGAAGAAGGGTTTTAAACCCGTTAAGCTCACTAGTGATGAGATTAGGTCAAATTGAAGACAAGAGGAGGAGATAGGGAGGGGTGAATTTTTGTTTCCCCTTTATACCCTTAATAATGATTATATGAGGGACACCAAAAATAACCTCAAGGAGGTGCCGACTTGTGTACTACTACAAAAATGAGTGACTACGAGCAAAGTGTACCTACAAGAGACAGAGCTTATCAAAAAAAAAAATTCAGAACTCCAAGAGCTCCTTTTTGATGAATTATTATATGTCTTTGAATCCTAAGATAATTATGAGAAAAATGGATTGGTCTCATCCTTAAATTATTCCTTAAAAACATTAAATAAATCCTTTTCTTCGGACAACAAGTTGTGTCAACATAGATTGAGACTCCCTAGAGATACTTGAGTTTTGTGAAATATTTGAAAATTCCATGATGTAGAGGGTTCAAATAGATTTCAATTGACTAATTATTTTCTTTCCAAATCCTCAAAAACTACTAGAATCCTTCAATGAAGATCAGGCTATGTTTTTAACTACATGCTCCTTAACCTTGAAAAACCCAATGTTGCATCTTTTGCCCCTAAACCTACAAAACTTTCTTATTATTTATTACATAAGTTTCAACATGTTCATATATATTCATTACCACATTAAAATAATTTTTGGATTTAATTTTGTTCCCAAAGAGTTCTAACCTTCCCTATAAATGTAATAATTAGCCTTTCTAGGCTTATTGAGAAACTAGCCATTGAAGGAATTTGAAGGAACGAGGTGTATTTCCTTGATACCCTACTTTAAGAATGTGAAAAATATTACTCAACACAATTGAGTACACTTGTAAATTCAAGGTGGGTGTGACAAAATAGAAAAAATGAATATGAGAGGGTTTCAAGAAGACTCAGAGCAAACTATTCAAATTTGCATCTAGTTTTTATGCTTGAAAGTTTGAATTTTTAATGGTGACAATTTTCATAACTAGATATATCTTAAGGAATTAGTTTGTAATGAGTGTAATGAATACAAGACAAGTAAGCGATCAATAAAATATATAAATAGATGCCCAATCAATCACATGTATTCCAGATAAATAAACAATTAAGTATAAAATAGACCCAAGAAAATTAAGAAATTAAGTATTGAAACCATAGTTACAAAAAGGAGATAAGATGACTTAAATGTTTCAAAATTAATCCCTGACTGTGCTAAGGTGATGACCAAGTGAAAAGAGATGGATAAGTGTCACATATAGCCTCAGATAAATGTACAAGCTGGAAATCGACCTAAACTATGGTGCTTGGAAAGGGGCAATGGTGCTGGGGTGGCCAAGGGATATTTAGGGGTTCTTATGACTGTTAAAACCCTCAAAAATCCTCCTCTATAAGGTCACGAGGTGTTTTTTATCCTTCATCTTTAGTCACTAGTAGGTCACAAAATTATTGTCGATTTCGATGATAACCTACAATGAAAGTTTGACCTACAAAACCCTCAAGAGCGCATCAAATCCCAAAAAATAAAATAATACAAATGAGGGGTCAATTTGTCCTCATCTTTCAAATGATTGAACTTACAACTGAGTGTTGCACTAAATTTTAGACCCAATATAGTTCTAGGTGTTTGTTTGTGGAATTTTACTTTAGGTGGCCCTTGGCGTGTCACACTTGATAGTTAGAAAGTAAATAGATGTAAAGAAACGTACTTGATATTTTCATGGAATAGAATTAATTTCCCCTCCTATGAAGTGTCTATAGAAGAATGTAGTCCCTTTCAATTAAATGGATGCTTAAATGTTTTTGTATAGCCTTTAGATGCAAACGTAGGTGGGGATAGTTAATTCTTAGTGATTCGTACTTTAGGATGGTCACATAAATTTATATTTAGATGATTCCCTTGCTTGAATTTCATCATTAACCCCAAATAGGCCAAATACCAAAACGTTATGATTCTTAGACCATTAGAAAGGACCCAAAATATGTGAATAAATTACAAAGAGGTCAGGGGTGCCCATAGGGGATGGCGGCACCTCGAACATAGGTCCTTGCTGGGAATTAGTGTTTAGGATGAGAAATGTTGAGGTATGAAAAGAAAAACTGAGCTAGAAAGAGTGTAAGACCAAAAGTGGTAACAAAAAGAAATCAAAGATAGACAAGGACATGGATTAATTAGTACTTTTGTTAATGAGGAATCATATGAATAGTAGTATGTGATTAGGGAGTATATAGATACCTACAAAGTGTGTGATCTTATGTCTATATTTTCCCCCACTTTATGTTGTTGAGTGAAAGATTGATAATATAAATTAGATAAGATAATCATACCCTATAATCATGTAGATCTCTAATGAAAATCATGCTAATAGATAAGAAAAAGTGTGGTGTGATAAATATGTGAAGCGTGGATACTAATGAGGATAAACTAAAAAAATGATGATGAAAATGACCGTATGGTGAGAGTCTATGTATAGATGTCGATTAATGTTTTTGTGTTTTTATTGATGTGGAATTGACAACCGCTTCCCATAAGAATGGACCTGCAATAGACAAGAATGAACAAGTAGTTAAATACATGTGTATATGATCGAAATGTGTAAAACGTATGTAAGAAATTACATAAAATAAGAAAATGTAAAAGGAACATGTGCACCTGATCTGTGATGAGTAAAAGGGTATAGAAAATATCATGTAGAGGGATTTTTTGGGTGTTCTCATGCTAGTTTCACCAAATGCAATATTTTTAGGTGATCTCATGCCATGACATGGAAGAAGTATAGGAAGAAAACTATGGTTTCATCCTCCGAACCTTAACATCTTCCTGCAATGTATAAAAACACTTCATATGGTGTCTAAAAATCTAATCTGCTTCAAAAAATTGATCCAACATGAAAGTAGAAAATGTTGTGTAGTGCATGCATATCGATTACTAAGGAATTTGTTCCTATAAAAGACGTTGGGTGAATTTATCTAGACTACATTGAACTCAATAATTACATATAACTCCCGCCTTGTCATAGGAATTCAGGAAGGATCATAGGTTCCCATGATGCTACTATCTTGGTCTAGGCGTTAGAGTTTATGTTGTGTTAAGGAGCCATGTTAGATTCTTTGAGCCATATCTGAGACTGATGAATTTGTTGTACTGGTAATATGTTTTCGTGAACTATTATCAGTAGACATTTTAATGGGGTGAGTAATTCAAAAATGATTGCCCCTAATTTTGGGTGCATACGAGGTCACTCAGAAGTATTTTGCCCAATGTAGGACCCACGCTATGGTGAAATTGATGCCCTATAGGGGGGAGGGAGTGTGCTTGGTAGAAACCAAGGAACATGTAGAAAAAGTGGCTAGAGACAAGTATTAGTATAAGCAAAGATAAATACACATATAGAAGACAATTTGTAAGCTATGAAGACAATATGTAAGCTAAGATGCAAGAAAACAACATAAACACACAAAAAGATAATGTATACTACAAAAAGTAGGTTACAAATATGGGACTCGTGATTTCATAATACAATCAAGGCCAAGATGGCCATAAGAATACAATGTGCACACAAGAAAAAAAGGAGAAGCCAAAAAAATATTTTCATACAAAGAGCAAGTGCAATGACAAGTAATGTAATGATAACCATGAATTAAAAAAACTTACAAGAAAATGTTACACATGAAGCACCCGTTAGAATGTTAGAAAGATAAAAAGTATGTCAAAGTGTGTATAGTCTGATATAGTAGTGTACTATGAAAAATGACACGATATCACATGTAGTGTATAAAAGTGGATGCCTTGAGGAGCCGCCGTGGGACCTGACAATAGGTAGTTTGCCAAGTATACATTCTCCGTATGTGTGGATCTATGGAATTTTCTATCATAATAGGAAAGAAAGTGAATTCCCATGTGTATATGATAAAGATAATGACATATAATATATTTATTTGGCATGAGTAATAAAGTGTACATGTAAAATTAGAATTAAGCAATAGAAATGTAAAAATAAATCTAGTATGTTATGGATGAGAAAAATGGAGTGTAGTGTGAATGATAGGATCTGCGTGTCCCCAAGTAGATGTGTATGCATGCAATGAGTTTTATTTGTACATGCCCCTCAACATTTAAGAATGAACCGTAGAATAAGAGTGTGTCATGGGAAATGGTTTGATTTGTGTGTGGTAGAAATATATGATCGATAAAGCATATAGCATAGAGAGAACATGAGTGAGTGTGAATATTTACATTGTATTTATATACCCTCATCAATCGAGTATAGATTACGGACATGAGTCCGTTATAGGGTAATGACTGCAACGTGTAAGAGTAGATGTAAGAAAGATGTAGTGTGAATGTGTATAGTATGTAATGCACTTAGTATGTGATAGAAGCAATGAGAGGATGATGTCATGTATGTATAAATCATTTTGTGTGAGATTAATGTATATAGGATACCCTCAAAATTCTTGAACCAAATCGAAAGGTGGGTGATCAGAAATAGTAAGAATTGTGTGCGTTATCAAGATATGATCGTTAAAGCATAAAGCGTAGAGATTGCATGAGTGAGTGAGTGAGTAAGTGAGGTTCATTTTATATTGAAACCTTCAATAAGCATTAGAGTATAAACTTTGGACCGAGAGTGCGTTATAGGAAAATGAGTGTAAGAAATATATGTCGTGGATGTGTAGAGTAGATGTTGCACAAAGATGAATGTGAGGAAAATGTAGTGTGTAATAGGTAGTATGTAACATGTATGGTAGTGTGTAGTGTAGCGCAGAGTATATATGAGGTTCATATATATAGTATTCCTCAAAAGTAAAGTGTGAAAAAGATAACAAGAGTACATCATCACAAAATGATGATATTAATATATCAAGATATGTATGCTATATGTGAAATAATGAGAAGATGAGACACATGTCACTACTATAAGGGGTTCAAAAATAAATAATTTTATGTCCCCCAAGTGTGTGATGACATGAGGGATCAAGTAATGTCATCTAGTACGTCGTCATTGTCATGATCAAAACAGAAAGGTGAAGCATCTGAGACTTGATAAGCAATAATGTCAGGTAGGTTGAGTAAGGATCCATTGAGGCCCAAATTATACATACCCATAGAATATTATTCATCATTGAAGAGGGTAGTGGAAAACCATGTGCATACCATCAAGTAATATTTTTTGAATAGCCAAGATATGTGTCATTACAAATAAAAGTGCCTCCAAATGGCATGAGGAATGATATGTCAAGATGATCGGGGTATAATGTGCCCCCATTATAGTCAATCCAAGACTATTCATGTGTAAGTGTAGAAGATCGAGTAGCATGTGCAAAAATATAATGAGATAATAGACTCAAAGACCACAAGCAATGATAATGTAAATAAATCCATGGTATAGATGATGGTGATGGGGTGGAAGAAATATGTCATCAACTATAAATCCTAGCCGAGCCAACCAATCATGTATGCAGATAGTTTCTAATCAAGTGGGATCAAATGGAACATGGTCTCAGAGTAACATTCATTAAAATTGTGGATGTAAATGGAGGATGTGCTAGTGGGGGTTCCCCATGAGAAGGTGAAGGAGATGGAACGGCATCTAGTGTATAGAAACGACCCTAAGAATGAATCATAGAAGTAATGTAAGTAGGAGGAGGTGATTGTGTATATTAGACAATATATATCATTGAAAAAATAGCTTCAAGTGGTGGCAAATGACCCAGAGTATCCATAAGTTTTGGTTCATTGGTGGTAGTAGATGTTGGATTAAGAAGTATAGTGTTGGGATCATGGTTGGAATATTTGAATGGTTGGTGATCACTATTAACTATATATTCTATGCCATTATGTAATAATTTGACACATCAATGCAACGTAAAATGAACTACTTGTATGGCATGAAGCCATGATCTACCAAGTAAACAATTATATGAAACCTAGAAGTCAATAATAAAGAAAACCATATTAAGAGGTTTTGGCCCAATAGTGATAGACAAAGTAGCCATCTATGCATGGATGAAAAGAGCCATCATAAGCATGAAGAGAAAGAGATGATGGGCTAACGTCAAGAACAAAAAAGACTAATTTTTTCAAGGAATGACATAGTTCAAATATTAATTTTAGATCCACTATTGATGATTTTCCGTTTAAAACCAACTTTGTAAATACAAACCATAATTTATAAAGGTGGATCATTTTCAAAAATACAAAGATAAACATTAGGATTATATATTCAAAAGAAATGTGTTGAGAAAATGCCTTTGAAAATGTGTTATATAATATGTCGGGATGAATATCAACATGAATGTGAGTAGTAGCTAGGAGAGTTCTTATTTTATCTCTTAATTCAAGATTAATGAGTAGGAAATCATTAATAGAGATACTCATGATGAGAATATCCTAGGAACAAAAATAAGTATAAGTATGAGGACCCTAAAAGTTTTCGGTTGAGTTTGGTTTATCTAAAATGATTAATCAAATATATAAATAGATGCCTAATATGATAGCTATATACTATTAGATAAATAGACAATTACATAGAAAATAGGCCCAGAAAATTTAGCAATTAAGTATTGAAACCCTAGTTGCAAAGAGAAGATAAGATGAATTATTTATTTCACAATCAATCCTAGATTGTGTTGAAGTGATGACTAGGTGAACAAAGAGGAATAAATATCACACAAAGCCTCAGAAAAATGTGCGTGTAGAGGATCATCCTAGACTAGGGAACTTGGAAAGGGGAAAGGGTGCTTGTGGGCACCATAGAACTATTTCTTAGCGCCGCGAATTCTAAAACCCTCATAAAACCTCCTCTCGTAGGGTCATGGGTGTGATCTTTCCTTCTCCTATGGTTGCTATTAGGTCGCAAAATGATCTCTAATGTCAGTAAGAACCTATAATAAAATATTGACCTGTAAAACCCTCAAGAGTGCATCAAATCCCAAAAATAAAAGAATTCAAATGATGGGTCAAATTATCCTCAGTTGTCAAATCAATGGACTTACAACTGAGCATTATACTAAATTTTAGACCCAAGGAGTTTTCTAGGTGTGTGTGTGTACTTGTGCCCTACATGGATCTTGTTAGTTTCACACTTGATAAAGAGAAAGTAATTAGATGTAAAGAAATTAAATCTATGTGTGCATGGATTAGAATGAACTTACCCTCCTATGAATTATATGTGTGGAGTCCCTTTCCTCGAATAACCTTTTGATGGAACCTTATGTGGTGATAGCTAATGCTTAGTGATTGGTCCTCATTATAGTAACATAGCTTTATATTTATATGATTCCATTGCTTTAATTTCATGATTAACCCATAAAACTCTCACTACAAAAAGGATAATATTATCAAAAGGAAAAAAATGATCCCTAATATGTGAACAAAGTACAAAGAGGTCAAGGGCACCCAAAGGGGATGAGGGTGCTGAAGCTAACATCCTAGGCCGGGTGTTGGTGTCTAGGATGAGAAATGGAAAGGTGTGAACAGACATGATGAGCTAGAAGTAATGTAAGAACAAAAGTACCAACAAGAAAAAAACATATGACCAAGGACATGGATTAACTAGCACTTTTCTTACTTAAAATCATATGAATAGTAGTATGTGATCGTGGACTAGATAGATACCCAAAGTGTGTGATTTTTCATCTATAGAAGGAATTCCATAATTTTAAAAAACCACATGGACCATTTCCTTATGCATTATGTAATACAAAATCACTACATAGATACACAACAAAAATTCTTTTATCAACATGCACACAATAAGGAATGAGCACATAGGAAAAAAGGAGACAAAAGATGATAAAGGAAACACACAAAACAAGTGGAAAATGAAATGAGAATGGAAACATCCTAAATCACCTATGTATGTGTGGGGAAAAACCCAATTTCATATCTACAAATCGATGAAATATGAACCTCTCCTAAGCTTCTTTATAATCAATTCATACATTTTACTTCCTCTTTTTATTTAACATATTATTTCTATTTTCTCACCGATACTCAAGTTTGTTCCATTTGTTGATATCCTATCCCTATTGTGAAGAATATTCTTGATCGTAATTGACTTATCACTTTCCTACCAAGAAATTTGTTCTTCCTTTTCCATCCTGTTTCATGAATGCCGCTTCTATGGATTGAATCTCAACATGTGCCTTAGAAGATTCATCATTATCACTAGCTTTTGGATTTTATTTGTTTCATAATTAGACAAAGAAATCACTCCCACTAACATCATATCCATGTGTGTGATGGAAGTCATCTCCTTTGTCCACTCCCGATAGACTCCATCTCTCCAACATGTAAAAAACACAAATAGATAGTAGTCTATTATAGAAAAGACAATGAGCATAATGATATCTTCTGACCATCTACCACTTATATATAGCCATTTTTACCTTATCAACGCTGATTCCCGATCATAATCGATTAGGTATGAATCATTTTATCGATTAACCAATTGATATTAATACCATGTCCAATTGCACGTTTTTTAATAATGTCCTTGTTATTGGTCCCCTAAATCCCTTTTTAAATCTAAATCTATCTCTCACATAAATAAAACTACATTTACCAATGCATTGTGGATTATGTAGTCTCTCAAGAAACTTTTTCCGTCATTTACTAGAATTCATATGTATATAGGTCATGAACCCATTGATTCCCCATCACTTTAATTCTCGATCACATAAGTCCAAATTTTTGGGAACATACTTCATAATGATCATATAATTCCCAACACATTACAAAATTCATAGCCTCACTGAATCATTTCTCTACTTCTTCCTATAAGTCATACATTTATAGTTCGATAACCCATTGGTTTCCTTATCACTTAACTTATTAGTCAATTAAGCCCACTTTTTCATAATATATTCCATGCATTGTCTTGGGGCATCTCAAATTGAAATACATCTATCTAGAAATATAATCTTACATAAGCTTACATGCTCTTGTTTTTATCAATCCATTCATTGAAAGTGATGACCATCATACTCGGCTTGCAATGGTCCCAATTTGATGGGAGGTCACCTATCCAACATATTATCGAATGTAATTACAACGATTTCTATATGAAGATCATATTTATTACAAATCAAACGTTGGATTCTACCAAAATTGTGTTTGTAAAGGTAATTTTTATTATTTTATGGTCTTTTATAATGACACTTTTACAAACAAAAGACTTGACAACACGAAACAATAAAAAAGTAATTAAAGGTTACTTTTTCTTAATACAACTTTATAGTTTTGACAACAAATTTTAATGAGTGATGACACTACAACTCTGACGATGAAAAAGATCGAATCTTTTGGCTATTTCAAAATGTTACATAGCACAAGTAATAACAAGTAATCCAATTAAGTAAAACATTATAATCTAAATAATAAAACACAAAGATAAATCTTATCAGTAAAGACTCTACCACAATTATGTGACATAAGCATTTAAACCAAAAACAAGATAACTCTAAATATCAAAAATAATCGAAAAGACACTAATGCAAACTATATACAAACACTTTATATTACACTAAAACTTACTAAAACAATAAAGACATAATGAACACACCACCAAAGTCGACAAATGCATGAGAGGTCAAGCCTAACTATCCATGAGTCGTGCGGAGTTTCCTCATCCAATGCAAGTTGATATTGATAATATAAATTCCCGTTGAGTGAAGATGCGGGCTTGTCATTTGTCATTGCAGCGCACCTTCAAAAAACCTTAAGGCTTAAAAAATGATTTGGTGAGGGTGCGCTTCCATTTGAAATTTTAATCTATTTTTTCCAGAAGGGAAAAACATCCAACTTACCTCCAAAGTCCCGCATCTCCACCATTATTCTTTGCCACGTGTCCTCCTGTGGGGTGAAAGCAAGAATTTTTCCCTACCACTTTGAAATTACTTTAATCAAAGCCTAGCGGCTCAGGGCAGTGGGGTGTGTTCAATTTTTTTCCAAAGTAGCAAAAATCTCAAGTTGAAGAAAAAATGCACCGTGCCCCATCCAATTATAAGAAGCCACGTAAGCACCAAAAGAACCAATCGAATCTGAAAGCAGAGCCACGAGACCAAATTTGCCTTTTTCCAAAATAGCAAAAACTGATAAGTTAAAAAATTCCCACCATCCCTTGACTAATCGAAGAAGCCATATGACCTTTGAACACTCGAGGAATAAATTTGACAAGAAAAAGATACCCGTTAAACCATCAAGATACAAAAATGCCATTCACACCCGTAACCCGATTTTTGCTAAGGATGCTTTTTTTTTTTGAAACAAAAATAATGAATCATGGTTCTCAGCATCTTTTGACCTTGGGTTTGGTTTTTAAAGGCATATAAATGTAAATTGATCATTTTCGAGATTCCATGGTTGAGGAAAACGGGAAAATGGCAAAGCCTGTGGATTTTGAAGAAATTAGGGAAGAAACAGGGCAGACTCAGAGACTTCTTTCAAGGAGGGACATGACAATGGATTCTATAAACAATTCAAGGCATTTCAAATGGAAGCAGAAACTTTCATAACACCCACATCGAGATATAAAATGTTTGTAACACACAGATCAAATGAAAATATTGGCAAATGGGGCGAAACAAATCTGAGCACCAACATTGGCTCTGACTCTAGGATGGGCACTCCCTGCGAGTGCCACAAGAACAAAGGTAGACCAATTGCCAAAATATCTATTGGGAAAAGGAGTCAGCTTACAAAGCATAAAACTAGAACTATCCCCAAAAATGAATAGAGAAACTAGGAAAAATAGGCCACCAAGGCCAGAACGAACAAGAACATGAAAGACAGAAAACAAACCAACAAACTATACACTATATAGATGATGTTCACCTTGGTTATGGGGAATCAATTGAATAAAGGATTAAAATGCCTACCATTAACTATAAATTCGAGCAATTCTCCATCTAAATCCTTCAAGAAGAAGGTATGCTCACCAATCCGAATATCTTTGGAGTAAGGGCCCATCCACAAAGCATCAAATTTACCATGTTTTCCCTTATCTTCATACTTTTTATCCCATAGCAGATTTGAGATCTCCAACATTGAAAGCTCTTGGGGTGACCTTCTTATCGAACAACTTCTTCAACTTCTCTCTCGAACTTTACATGCATGTTGACAATTCTTGACTTGTGCAAAAATGGGCAACTCGAAACTTATTCACATAGAATAAATGTTGACAATTTTTGCACTTGTGCAAAAATGGGAAACTCGAAACTTCGTTACGACGATGAAAGTCATGGGTGAATTATACCTAAACTAAGGGAGTTGGATATCATTTGTTACTGTTGAATTAGTTATAAGATTAAATGAAATTTGCAGTTATGTGTCTTAGTACAAAACATAACAGATCACATAGTCTACAATTTCATGCCATCTTCAGCAAAAGAACACAAAGCCCCAAAGGACAACTATGTTGTCTTGATGAAGATGAAAAATTATAGAGTAGGTGAAGTGTTGAGTTTTGAAGCAGCAAACAGAAATACAGATATCAGAAAATCAGGGTTCATTACTGAATGTTACAAGTTCTCATCAATGTTTCTTTCCTTCATGATTAAGACATTCAATTATGTTACTGAGTTTTTTAGTTCATTATACAATCCATACAGAGAAGCTAGAATGCAGAAGGGAATACACAACTCAATTTCAGAATTCAATGTTTTATTCACAAGGAAGGTCAAATGTTTCCCACACAAGCCATGGGATGTAACTAGAAAAGTAAAGTATAGCTACTGAAATAAAAGGTACACATGCATGAAAGAGAAAGTAAAGGAGTATGAGTAAACCCATCATTGCCTTGGGGTTTCTTTGTTCAATTGAAGCATCTCCACTCCCAGCTTTATTTTTCCTTCTCCATCTCCATCAAGAAGCCATTATCAGACTGAAAATAAGAAAAGTTAATCGTTAGCTATGAGCTTGGGATCAAATCATATTCCTACACTATCCTAGTTCGTGCATATGAATCTTTTCTAATAGGAGATGTATTCTACTTGAAGAACAAACTACATGCATGCTTTATTCATAAGTGTGTAGGTACAGTCATAATAGTAAGGAAAAATAAACAAGTCATCGGTTCATGGATAAAAAGGAATAATGTAACTCAAGGTTTCAGTAACCATTCTGAAGTGGAAGAAGTTACGATATAGAAGAGAGAATGGGAGATAGAAATACATGTTTTAGTTTTCTACAGAAGGAAGAAGTAGAATTTTAAAGATGATGTTTGGATAAAAATAGAAGGTTATAGTTGAAAAGGAATGAAGACAAGATTCTGAAAAATTTATACGGCTTCGCCATGTAAAATGGACATTTACAACTTTCCATCATGCTGCTTTTAACTACTACATGCTTAAAGGAATTATTTAAATCAAGTAAGTGATACAGAAAAACAACAAAGCATGCTATGATCAAGATAACACAACTATGATGTCTCATTTTAATCTAGCTTCAAACACAAAAGTGTTATGTTCTATATTCTAAATCAAAAATACAACTACTATAGTTGGAAATGGATGGAAGAGAGAATTCTGGAAAAAAAATTCCAGGGCTTCGCCATGAAAAATCAACATTTCAGATTTTCCAACATGCCAAATACTACTATCAAGGAAATAAAGTATCTAAGTAAAAGAAATAAGTTACTGTATTTCAACAAAGCATCTGAATCAAGGCTTATGCCTGAAAATTGTGTTACAACAGATAAAGAATTGTTTACAATTTCCAGAAAGCCACTTACAAGATACAAAACATCTTAAGTTCAGTTTTTCAGTTACAGTTTTCATTTCTCATAATCAAATGTTTCAAAGTTATTCACAACTGAAATAAGAATGATGTCTAGTACAGAGTTGCAGAAAGGAGTTTTCAATCTTCAAAGCACAAAGTATATTTTGGATCTAAATATGCACAGGATGAAGGAGATAGATCTATTAACGTAGAGAAGAAGATGCAGATTCAATTCAATAGAAAGAAGCATAAATTCCCAGTGAAGACCCATAATAAGATCGAAGGAACAAAATATTTGAGTCAACTGATAGAACATGAGAAACAAGAAAATGTCCCATGGGATAGATCAGAGCTTAGATCACAAAACATAGAATGCATTGACAGTGAGTTAATGGACCAAGTTTGGTATTACGAGTTTAAAAAATTACAAATACCTAGAGCTTTTCTATAAAATGGAGATTGAAATAGAATATTCAAGATAATTGTGTCCATTAAATGAAAGGAAATTTCTCAGAAGCCATACAAAGTGGAGGCCCCAGGATCGAACCATCAAAGTCAAAAATAATCAAGTAACAAATATTGTGATACAGATAATGGGTTTGAGATATTCTTCAAGATTCAAAGTTTTCAGAAAGCATCAAAAGTGGCGTTTCAACGCAACATTTACAATATTCACACAAATTTGGCCAGAGAATGAACTCACTAATCCTTTTAACAATCGATTAGAGGCACAAATTAGAAAACAAAATACAATCTGAGACCTTTTGATCAAAGAATTAAATTTCTGGGTTGTCTTTCGAAAGCACTTAATCAGGGTATGAGTAGATTTTGTAACCAACATATACCTATAGTCACAATTTTAAGGTCAAATAATTCATAAGATACAGAGATAACGCAAAACCTAATAGGTTTTCCACGCTTTATGGAATAACGAGAACACTATGAGCAATAGAATGCAGCTTGAATGATATCAACAAAAAAATTACCACATTCAAGTGCACAAAAATGTAGGCCCACAAAGATATACAGATAAACTCTCAATGAAAAAATCCAAATCCAGGGATAGCAAAGCAAAATATGGAATACCTAGAATGTAAACTATCTAGCAAACCCTCCACAGTCAGTTTGAAGAAAGCTAACAAAGAATAACCAAGAAATTTATGGTGACACAAGCTTATCAATATCAAGAAAAACAGAGTATTCATACTACTAATCCATTCATAAAAGGGTGAATCTAGAGTTACCTCTAACCGTGGTCGGAAGAAGTTCAAACAATAATGACCGAATCCTCGAAATTAAAGGAGCCACGAATTCTAACCAGAGCTTTCAAAAATGGTCAAGAACCAAATCCATACAAGTATGTATTCACAGTTGCATAGAACTAAGCTCCAAGAGAATGACTATGGTGGCCAATAGACCACAGAGATCTCAAAAACAGAGAAGAATCGAGCTTCAGAACTCACCATGGAGGCCATTGCAAAGACCAAATGTAACAAAGCGTTGGGTATTGAATAATCAACAATAGCACCCCATAAACACTCAGAAGCTCTAAATAGATCAAACATATGAAAATACAGATCATGAGAGTTCAGGAAACCATTTTGTAGAAGGAACCAAGCTCAAAATCTTCAAACAATGGCATAAAAAAAAAAATTCAGGGCTTCGCCCGCATAGTGAAAAAAACAAATGAAGTGATCATTATGGGCTCAAGTTACCTTAATGCATGCAAACTCAAGAGACAAGTCAACATGACTCAACCGTGGTTCAAGATCGATGGCTTTAGATAATAAGGACTCAGATCAAAGGTCAATAATCATGCTCAGAGATCAAGGTGAGTAACCATAGTTAGGTTTCCACCAACTACCTTAAATGCCAAGTTAAAAACCCTAACCACAGTTCCAAATCAATGGTTTGTGATCAGTTAGTACAGATCAACGGCCCGAGATCTTCACCATTTTTCAAAGCAAACTCAACCCAAGTTAGAATGCCACCGACACCATGATTGAGGGGTGAGTCATCGTGGGGAGGGGGCCAACCCCATGTTCGAATAAAATTATCATTGCATTGAATTTCAAAGTCCAAACTATAGTCATTTCCAAATAATGCAAAATGCCATCATACATGCTTATCACCAAAAAGGTGAATTTTGAAATATGCCAAGGCCGACAACTATGGGGTGGCAACTATATACTATAGTACTCATTACAAAGGTGGCATACTATGTAGTATGGTCATGGTAAATAATCAAAGGTGGCTGAGTATGGTAGTGTGAAGGTGGTCCCCACTTCAAGGAGTTAGAATTGATTTGCAGAGTGTCACTCATGTGACCTTTTGGAAGGAGATGTCAATATTACAACATGTGCACATGGAAAATGGCCCCCACATTGGATGTTTATCTTGCAAATATTACAAATGTGTGAATTATTTACTCACAGGTAGAGAATTGATTCGTTGCATGCTTCACAAGAAGACAGAACAGAGAAGGAGACAAAGTTGCATGTTCATGGAGAGAGACTTGCCTAGCAAGCAATCTTATTTTTAGAAAATTATTCATCCTTCTCTTTCTTAAAAATAGATCAGTCAACTTCAATTGACCAATTGTAATCAAGGCTATTAATGCCTATTTGTAATTGCATGTTCTATTTTTTATTCCTTATCTATTATTAAATAAAGGATAAAAATAGAATGCATGGGTGAGTACAAGCCTTAGGCTATTTTTAGGAAGAGGGTGAATTTTATTTTTGCTATATATTGTGTGCCTTTGCAAAGCATAAGGGAGGAGAACTTCTGGAGGACTTTTTGAATATAGAGTACCAAGCAATTTTTTCCAGCTTTTCCTTCTAAGTGTGAAGAATGTCTGCCTTTCCAATTATTTGTAGTCTTGTGTATGTTTCTATTAGTATTTTGAATGCAAACTCCTTGATCAATCATCTTACCTTGCTGCAAATTTAGTATTTTCTCGCATAATTTTAATGTGCGTGTTAACTTATCGCTCTTATAAGTATTTGCGCTTAAATTCTATAGAAAAATACTGCTCGTGCATCAAAATCCTTCACATATCAATTGTGCATATACTCACTCAAATCCCTCATAAAAATTTGGTGTATCACCTTAGTTTAATTATTTTACAGTCATCTTTTACCCTTAAAATCCAAAAGCAATTTAGGATACATCAACAAGGAACTAGACTTCATAGCAGAAACTCACCTCAAAATAGGTATACCCACAGACCTGAGGTGTTTCCATTGTATCTACGAAAGAGAGATCAATTGTGCAAGCTTAAAAACCTGCGTAGCCATCTCTCTACAGGTGCACTTTTGAGAGATAACAATGCCTTTGGCGGGATATCCTCCTTTCTTCATCAATTTCAACAATCATTAATGTGGGCATCATATGGACTTACCTCTTGATCTTTAAGCCATTGTATGAATTGATATGAGGATAATTGCATATGCAGGGTAGCGAGGCCGAGTTCCATACACCAACTCAAATGGACTCTTTCTAGTGGCTCTTTTAACAATATTTTGGTCTACCCAAACAGCAGAAAACCTCAACTACTCACCCCAGATTTTCTTATTCATCTCCAAGGTTCTTCCGATAATCTTTGACAAATTTTTATTACTAGAATCATCTTGTCCATTTCCTTTGGGATTGTAATTATAATCATATGTCAAATTAATCCCATATTATTTGCACATTTCCACCAAGGGTTTATCTCTGAAGCTCATGCCATTGTTAGCAACAATTTTAATCGGCACCCCAAACTGGAGATGATATGGTTCAAAGCATGAAGTCCATGAAAATTTGGTGTGTTTCTCTTTTGGTTTGGATTACCTCCACACATTTGGTGAAGTAATCCGTGGCTACAAGAATCCACTTATGGCCAACACTTGAAGGGTCTGAAATCTCTCCAATGAAATCCATCCCCCATTGCTTGAATGGGGCTTCAATTGATACAAGCTGTAAAGGAAGGGAGCCCAAGCTTTCAGTCTTCCAAATAAATGCTGATAACTATCACATATTCTAACCAAAAGAGTTTCATCCTTGAAGAGAGTTGGCCACCAATAACTAGCCCTCAAGATCTTGTGTGTTATGACCCTTTCAAAGAAAATTCCCCAACAAACTCCTCCATGAAGATCAATAATGATCTTGGGGCTTCTTCTTAAGTAATGCACCTTAAGAGGACTCCCTAAAGATTATTCCAAGCTAACCCATAATCGTAATGACATATTTCTGGGAAGCCAACCTTAAGGGCCCTTTTTCTTGTTCTTACTCAAATACTTAGGGAAGTATAAATGTTTGAGATAAAAAATCACATCCTTGTACCATTCTCAACTCATTAGTTTCTCAAATACATCTTCCTTCCTTCTCCTACCTCATTCACCTCAACATTTTGCAATTTTCTCTTATCCATAAGCGTAACCAAGCCCAAACCTCTCACCAACTTCATGTTTTGGATATCCATGTCATATTCTTACAACTTGTTCTCCCATCTGCATCTTTTCTCGAGACTTCCATCTCGATAATATGTCTTTCACCATGGTGTGGGAACATAAGCAAAACTTAGAACTCAAAATGTAAGGCCCGAAAACCTTTGTTTATTGTACCAAGGCAAATGCTTGTTTCTCCATAATAGTGTATTTCAGCCCATCCCCACTGTAATTCCTTCGAACAAGGTAATTGGCCTCTCACCACTTCATCATATTTCTACAACAGAAAGATGCAATAGTGTTCTCTCAAGAAAAAGAAAATAGTTGAAAAGGATTCTTATAAGTGGAGCTGCTAGAATAGGTGCATGTTTTAGTGTGTCTTTAATCCCATTGAAATCTTGAATGGCATCCTCCTTCCACTTGATGACCTGGTCCTTCTTTAACATGGAAGTGATTGGAATGGTCAACTCAAAAAATTCTTGATATAAACCTTCGATGAAGTTTATCTCGCACAAAGAAGGATTAGGTTCCTTTCTTGGTTCTTGGGATTAGAACCTTGCTGATGGCATCTACCCTTTCTTGATCAATCGCTACCCTTTATTGAGACACATTGTGACCAATAAATTTTGGCTTCTGCACTCCAAAATGGCACTTCTTTGGATTGAGTGAAATTCCATATTCTCTACATCTTATCAACATCTTTTCTAAGTGTAGAAAGTGATCACTTCTCTTCTCGGAGAGCATAGTTACATCATCTTGGTAGACAACAATAAAATCATCGATGTAACCGGAAAAGTAGCATCTATTGCTCTCTAAAAATTTCTCCAAGATTCATCGTACGAAAGGGCATCCCGACATATACATAAGTCCCGAAGGAGTGGTAAAGGTTGTTTTAATTCTTTCCCGATTCCTTCACCACAACTTGGTTATAACCGTGAGAAACCATCCGGGGTAGAAAGTAGCTTAGAACCGAGTCCTACTAGCTGCAACATGTTTTCCATGTTTGGTAAAGGATAATTATCCTTCATTGATTCTCTGCTCAAGTTTCTGAAATCCATACACAACCCGATGTCACCATTCTTCTTTCTAATCGGTACTAGGTTTCCAACCCAAGAAGAATACCTCAGGGCTGAATAATCCCTCCATCTCTCGGTTCGTAGTTCCTCTTGCATCTTAAGAGATATGAGTGGATTGATTGGCGTCTACTTCTGCACTGAATGGTTTTTCATTGGATTCCAAGGAATCTAATGTTGAAACAGATCCTCTTTGTATGCCTTCAACTCATAATAAGTACAACCCATGCAATCTTGATACTTTTTTATCACTTGGACATAGGATTATTTTTCCTCCTTGCTGATATTGTTGCCTACCCAAATCTTCCTTGGTTTCTCTTTTGTGCCAAGGTCGTGATCCTCAATATCCCTTGAGGCTGCCATGCATCTGTTAATAATGCGATCAACATTATCAAAATTGGACTTGAGAGCAACCAGCCCTCTAGGAATGGAATTAGTCTTTAGTTGGATGATGTATTTTCCAAACAAGATTTCTTTACCCTCTACGATACGCACACCATTGGCTCCGAATCAATATTTTGATCAACAAACTCTCCTTTATTCTCGCAAATATTCGACTTGAGCATCATCATCAAAAACATGTCAATGCTTAATATTATCAAGCAGATGGCCTTGTTAACACCTCAACATCATATTCACAATATGGGGGCACTTTGCACAATTATCAAACCGATATCCCAACATGGAAAGCATGTTTTCCAAATCATTTAACCTCCTATCATGATGCACAATATTGAATGAATCAAACATATCAATATTGTTTCATTAACTGATTTTTTTTGTGGCATAAAGTTTTCTAATTTTTTTATAATTAATTTTGAATATACTTTGACAATGATGTCTTTAACACCATACTTCCAAGAAATCCTCAGACCTAACAACAATGCCTCATATTCAGCAATTTTATTAGTGCATTCAAAGCTGAGTTTGAAGGAAAAGAAAAAATCTTCTTCACTTGGGGAGATTAGAACAACACCAGCACCATTTCCAAACATGGAGCAAGCTCCATCAAATAATAAAGTCCATGGAGAGCCTGCCTGCTCAAGAAACTTGCATTCTTCAATGTTGTGCTCTTTTACATCAATAAATCCTACAAAATTATCAAAGCATCAACACTTGAGTACAATACTTCATAAGATGCATTTTGGGGTCTTCAATCGGGTGTAACATATTCTTTCTACATACAACTTGACAAGGCTACCTTCAATTGGGATGGTAGCATAGGACATGTTCATTTGAACGCTCCCACCAAAACTTACAGCCCATTTTCTAGACAACAACATACCCCACTTGGCTGGGTAGTCAACAATAACTACACGAAGCTTCAAATTCTTACCTAGATAGACAACAAGTTATACCACTAGACCCTTCACACATCCCACAACTGACACCTCTCTGGAATCCATAGTAGTAAACTTCCCATATGTTGTTTTTACTTTGATTTTTAGCTCATTCATGACTTCCAGAGGCATAACATTGCATGATACCCCTAAGTCAAACATATAATTGTGTAACAATTTGTCCTTAATGATTAGAGTGGTGAAGAATGGATCCACATTCAGCTGAGAATCTACTAAGGATGTCCTGGATAAACCTTAGGTGGTTCATCTAGCTCTTCTGATGTTGGTGGTGTTTCTAGTTCTTTAGTGATTAAAGGAATATCCACATTATTTACATTTATACCTAGGGAAATCTTCTCTTCTTTCAATCTGAAGTATTCAAAAGCTCTCTTTTTATACTCGAATCCTAAGAAACTCAAAAATTGGAGCAGAGACTTTGATTTGACTTAAAACTTGTGAAGTGTCATAAGGGACATATTTTGGCAAGGCAAGTATTGGAAGGAAAGCTAACACAATCACTAGGTTGTACAAGATTTTTGACAACTTGGGCATGAGGAGGGTATGATTTTTGTTTGGAACTCGTAAGGATTTTGACGGATGCATCTTTCTTACAAGACTCTTTAGGAATGTTTGAAAGTAAGAGAGCTTTTGGCTTGGCTTCGAGGCCCTACCCCTTTGACAGCCTTACTTGTGTTATATTCCTTCTCTTGAGCAAAAAAAACATTCATCGGAATTGTCTATCTTCCTCGAGATGGGATTCCTCCATCATAATTATTTATCATTAAAGCCTTGAAATATTCAAAGTCATTATTGGGAAATTCAAAATCATGTATAGTATCTACTTCTAAAGTATGAGAGGGAGGAATAATAGGTACCCTATGAATGCAATCCCAAAAAGTGGTAGCGATCCAGAACTTATCACCTCAGTTGAAGTTTCCCCTTGTTGTGAGCTCATGGAACAACCCATCATGTAGACATCATCATCATTATCATCATCGATTCTTCTTCTTCTTGCTAATATTTTTCACAAGGAGCATGGGGCATGAAACATCTGTTACACTAGTAAATGACATTTGTATCCTCCACAACAACAACTCTAAAGAACCAAAGGATCATGCACCATTATATTTTCCCTGCCTTAGGGCTGCCTATTTCCAAATCCAACAAGTACCTTACCTCTATCATCGGATCTTTGTTGATTTTTGACCTTATCTTGGCCTTGATTCTTGTGTTGACCTTGTTATCTCTACCCAATTCCCTTTACGCTGGCTAATTTGTACGATATTTCATTGACAACCCCTACCAAAGTTTTCACAACTTCCTCCAAATCAGTAGTCTTACTTGTTTGAGGATTTTCAAGTTAATTAGTTTTACACCCTCTCTTTTTGGAGGATTTCCAATTGCCTTGATGTTATTCTCTATTTGCAAATCCATGGTGAATTCCTTCCTGAAATTAGTAGTGTTTTTTTACCTCAAGTAGTAAGCAACTATTTTATCAAATGCATCTGGATATTTGATCAAACATGATTCATCACATGGCCTTAAGCTAACAGGGAAATATCCTAAAGGTCTTGCTAAACCTTGTGTTGAAATCATGTACTAGCTCATTAGGATTCTTCTTGATGTTTTGAAATTCTTACGAGAAGAAATCTAGGGTTAGTTCTATCACCATATTGTAATCTTAATGCATTTTTCATCTTGTTCCAGAATTTATGGAATTATCTCGGCAAAGCTTTATAGCCATCCCTAACATCTTCTTCCAAAGTATGGATAAACAATTTGATATATACATCTTCATGTTCAATCTCAAAGTCTTCCATCATATTGATAAAAAGATTTAAATGTTGATCACCAGTTATGGCATTATTTCCATGGAATTTTGGTAATCTATTTCTCACATCATGGGGAATTGCATTTGGATAGCTAGCCATCCCTATAAAATTTATGGGACCAAAGGTGTTTACAACAAAAGGGTGTCTTGGAGGGGGCAGGGCCATGTTGTTATGAGGATGTGACCTAGAGGGGGTGACAAACTGATAAGGGGTAGAGGGTCTTTGAAAAACAGGAGTATAACTTTCAAAATCGGTATCTCCTAAAGGCCTTGTTTCTTGGAAATCCCTATCAACTTCTGAAAAGACAAGGGTAGAATGAGAAGAAAACTTTTTAAATTCAAATGAAGGCCCCTCTCCAATTGGAGAATTCAATTCCACAAAGAGGCTACTTGATTCAGAAGCACTTGAATTGCAGTCTTCAATAATAGGCCGATCACTTTCATCAATGGAGATCCCTTTTCTTGTCTGCTGATCTCCAATAGCTCTCGAGGATTTTCTTCCTTCTGAATTTTATTTTCCTAACTCTAGAAATAGTGTCCTAAGCAGGGATCCCTAGCAAAGAAAGAACTTCTTCCTTCCAGCTTTGCAAAGGTTAGTAACAAATATTACTTGACAGAGGTTAAGACACCGGTACTCTTCAAGAATCAGATCAAGAGGGAGTCTCCACTAAGGATTTCCACCTTAGTTGTGCAAATGTACTAAAATAAGATCTCACAACATATCACAACACCGAAACTGGAAGTGGAAAGAACTAACTTTTCTTAACCTAGATTTATCAATGAAAGCACTTGTAACTTTGAATACTTCTTATAGGCCCAAACTCAAGATGATGTTTGAAAAATGTATTAGCACTTTGAGCATACAACAAGTGTTTTACCAAGGTCTAAATATGAACTACAATTAGTATGTCCGCAGCAGCAGCGCCAGAAGTGTGTTGGTACCCAAATTTAATCTCCTTCAAAGCCCAAGCAGATCATGGATTTGACAAGAGGCTCAAAGGATGATAGATAATTATGTATGTCATTTTTAGTTGGGGAAGCGGTCTATCTAAATTTTTAACACTCATGCTTTGAAAAGGTCCGGTAGCACTTTAAGAGGATTCAATCTATCCTCACTATTTTAGGTTGTGCCTTTCAACCAAGGTATGAGAACATTTTTGTAGCATGTTGTTTATGGAGGAGATAGAGATATCCTTCCTAATGAAGTTGTTAAGGAGAAATTAAAGAGAATTTGATCAATGCAAAAATCTAACTCTCACGAGTTGTCACTCTGAGATAGTGGAGATACTATCTAAGCAAGGTTCAAGCTACTAAACACATTTTGAATCCTAATTGTTTCTACATGTTTTGGTGGTAAAATTTGTGCATTTGTATACACACATGACAAATAGGGGTAGTATGGGTAGGATTAGTTGTTTTTAGATGGATTTTGGTGGGAGGTGAGGTAGGATGAACTTGATTCACCAGATCCTTGAGATCTTTTGTAAAATGGAAGACTAAACCAACACAATGCCATAGAGCAACTAAAATGTTTCTTTAACTAGAATATGTGCTTCAATGAAGGCCTAGATTAGCACTTTTTCATATAATCTCTAAGAATCTAACATGAAGGATCGAGTTGAAAAGAACCAACAAGTCATCAAGATCTCGAGCCAAATCACACCTAAAGTACACCCAGAGGCTTACAAACAATATCTATTAAACGAGATGAAATAAAAGTTATTTTAAATAATTTATGTCACTCCCAGATGAAGGCTCTTCTAATAAATTAAGTTGCAAATGACACTAAACTCACATCATAAGGATTGAGACATACTTTGATACAAGATTGCAACAGAACAAGAAAAACTATTTTTAGACACTCAGAAGTAAAACAAACACATTTTGCATAAAATCCACACAAAATAACTAGAGTTTGATTAAATTTATCAGTAGGGGAAAGTTTCTAGAAAAATCTCAGAGCTTTTCAATGGTTGTATGCTTGCAACCAACTTGACATGATCAAATTCAATACAAGTACATGCTTCTCAAACATATTCTCAAAAAGGATGGGCTCTATCAAACCTTTTTTCTATTAGAAAAATCAGTCTTGACCCCTGACAATCCAACCATTTGCATGATAAATTTGTGCCATTTATAACATTTACAAAAGATTCTTTTCCCCCAAAAATCTAGACATTGAGTGCAACCAGTGCTTATGATGATCACGATAGTGATTCCCAAAATCAAATCTGTGAAAAGTCGCAGGGTGCTCGGGGGGTCAGATCCTTGGAAAATATTTCGCATTCAATTCTTTCCTCTAGAAAATCACTCTTCCTTCTATTCACTAACCACTTCTAACCCTATTCTATCCAATCTGGTTCTTCGCATGCCCAGGAAGAAGAAATGGAAGATCAGATCGAGCTCAAAGGTCAGATCTCACTTTAATTGTAGAAGACGTCCCTGGATTTTTTTCACCGAACCCCAGAATATCAATAGGTCCTTCTTGTGCCAAGGAAAGAAAAATCAAGCCAAATCTGATAGTCAGATTACATATAAATGGTGAGAGACGTTTACAGACCTTCCCTACCAAACCAGGCCTCTAGATTAATGTTCCTCTTTGTTTGGCGTGTAGGACAAAAAATCAAAAGAATATGCATCCCCAGGAGCTCTGGAGTGAAAATGGAGGAAAAATCAGATACAGAGGCATAACTATCGTTGATTCCTATTTTAAATTTGGATTGTCCACGTGGGAGAGATCGAATTTTAGAGCATGCATGCGGATTCCCTTTTTACTTTTAAAACTTTTGGAAAAATGTAAAATTTTCACATTTTACTCCACGCCTCCGCCTTTTGAGAAATGAGCCCGACATGTGTCCTAAGGTGGTCCCAAAGGAACCGTGACCAAATTCTCCTATTTCACCTCTTTTGTGTAAAAAGGAAAAGTTTACAAGTTTTCCTTATAACTCGCCCTTAAAAATGGACCTAACATGTGTCCCAATGTGGGTCCGATCAGAACCACCCTTCCCTTTTCACTTTTAACTCTTTTTCCTTAAAAAGGAAAATTTTCCATTTTCTTCAAAAGGTCCATACCTCCGCCTTTGATTGGAGAAAATTTTGACTTTTCTCTATCGGGCCCATGGGTCATTTTGATGATTTTAGTCATTTGAATATCAAGGGAAAAATCCAAGTTTCCCTCGATGGCCCGCCTCCCCACCTTTTGATATTTTCAACACCAACTTTGACCTCCTTCTTGTCGGGCTTGCGGGCCATTTTGAGATTTTAATCCTTTTGATGAAAAGAGGCAAAAATCCAAGTTTGCCTCTCAATGGTCCACTTCCACCTCCTTTGACCTTTCAAACTGCTACGTGTCACAATGGCACATCTTGAGATGTTCCCCAAAATTTGAGACCTTGGATGAGCGCGGGCTTGCCATGTGTCATTGCGGTGCACCTTCAAAAACCTTAAGGCTTCAAAAATGATTTGGTGGGGCGCACTTCCATTTAGAATTTTACTCCATTTTTCCAAAAGGGAAAAACATCCAACTTACCTCCAAAGGCCCGCATCTCTGCCATTAGTCTTTGCCACGTGTCCTCCTACGGGGTCAAAGCAAGACTTTTTCCCTGCCACTTAAAAATTTCTTTAATCAAAGCCTGGACAGGGCCGGGGGTTCAAAATTTTTGCCAAAGTAGCCAAAAATATCAAGTTGAGAAAAACAACCCACCATGCCCCATCCAATTAGAAGAAGCCACGTAAGCACCAAAATAACATATTAGAATTTAGTAGAGCCACATGACCAAATTTACTTTTTTGCCAAAAGGTAAAAAAGTGATAAGTTAAAACATTTTCCCGTCATCCCTAACCAATCGGAAGAAGCCGTGTGACCACCGAACGTTGAGGAATAACTTTGACAAGAAAAAGAAACCCGTCACACATCAAAATACATAAAAACCCCATTCACGCCTAGAACTCCGATTTTTACTAGTGATGTTTTTTTAATTTATTTTGAAATAAAAATGAGTGAATCATGGTTCCAGCATCTTTCGACCATGGGTTTGGGTTTTCAAAGGCATAAAAATGTAAATTGATCACTTTTGAGCTTCCATGGTCAAGGAAAATGGGAAAAATTGCAAATCCCGTGGATTTTGAAGAAATTAGGGAAAAAAGAGGCACTCAGAGACTTATTTATAGAAGGGACATGACAATGGATTCGCGCAAACAATTAGAGGAATTCAAATGGAAGAAGAAACTTTCGTGATCACCCACATTGAGATACATTTTTTTTTTAGAACACGCAGATCAGAGGAAAATAGTGGCAAATGGGGCGAAACAAATCTGAGCACCAAAAAATGTGTTGAAAATTATATCTTCACATCAACTATGATAAATCATCTATAGACTAGATCGGGTCGTGATCTCAGTAGAGAGATGTGAGCTTGTAGCAGTTCAATACAAAACACAAATATTTGAAATAGATGAAAGCATGGGGATTTAGGCCATGAATTTTCCTCCTCCTTTCATATATTCTAATCACCTTCTCTAATAAAGCAGACCAATAATAAAACAACCTAGTTGTTCAGAAATTGCATACTATAGTGGAAATATAAAGCGAGATCTCAAAGAATGTTTTCACCTGTTTCACTTAACCCACGATGTGGGTTCGGCTGAAATTTATTCAATATTTTCTTCGGACATCCATCTTTAAAACCATTAAAAATCACAAGGAACCAAATCGTATGCAAAAATTATGACATTTTCTTTACATGGAAATTATTGAATCCAAATCCACAAATGTGCATCCACAAGATTATAACATCGCTTTGATGCCAAATATTATTTTGTTTCAGATTGCATGTAATATGAACACATATTTAATCAAATAAAACCGAATACAAATATAATTCACAATAAAATTCATTAGGGATATCTCAATACAAGAGTGATACACAATAATAGGAGGATGCACTCCTTAATACAAGGAGTCAACAATCATCTCCAACTTCCCCTACAATATCTCTCATCCCTAAGATATCTCCAACCTTCCAAATATCCCTCAAGTCTAATCAACCCGAGTTGTTATCGCAACACACTTACACTAACCATATTACTAATATGAGTTATATTAAATCAATATTAATAACATACACAATATATTAATAATGTTACACAATATATTTGTAACAATATCGACATCTCTACCTTTAAGAATATGATTAAATTGTATGAGTAAGCATACATCTATATCAAAAATTTCCTTTGGCCAAAAATACGTGACTAGGGGTATCCAAACCTTCAAAATCACCCATGGAACAATCAGGTCCTTATCCGCATTGGGAATCTCTGTGCCTTGCCTCGGTAAGTTATTCCTCGGTGGGCTCATTCCAAGTCATTCAACTTCACCGATGAACCAAGGGCCCTTCGATACTAAGGATAAATTTGTAAATGATAATTTTTTAATTAAATTAACTAATTTATGTTTTTCTTTTTTTCTTATTCTAATATTGTGGCTCTATCTTGTCTATTGAGAAAGGTACCCCTTAATGAAAAGGAATAATTTTTAAATGAAAAAAACTATTTTAGAATTACGTTGATTTATTCATCTACTATTTTTCTTATTATAGAATTTCCTTTAATATCTATCATACCCCTTTCATAAAGAATAATTTGTAAATGAAAATATTTTTTGTGAATTACGTTGATTTATACATCTTTTATTTTTCTTATTACATTATTACAGTATGCATCTATCTATTGAGTGAGGTGCCCCTTAAAATCTATTGAATATGTCTTTGATAAAGAAGAATTTGAAAATCAAAATAATAATTGTTGAATTATGTTGAATTATTCATCTACTATGTTTATTCTTATTACAATATTGTGGCTCTATCTATCTATACGAAAGGTGCCCCGTAATATCTATTATGCACATTTCATAAAGAAGAATTTATAAACTAAAATAACAATTGTACAATTATGTTAACTACATTTTTCACATTACATTATTACGGCTCCATCTATATATTGAGTAAGGTACCACGTAATATCACCACCTAGTTAGCTTAGTTTGGGCTCACCAGCCTACCCTCGAGCCACACACCCATGATAGCTAGAGACTCCATCCTCCTGGATGATAAATTTCCTTATATGGCTCTCACCATATCGCCCTCCGAGACAATTCCCAAGAAAAAAGTGAAGGAAATCATCTTGAATCATGTTGTGACGTGTGAGAGGCAGTGAACAATATATACATGGTTCTAGTTGGCATGATCAGGACTTTCCTTTGCAGAGACAACGATTCCACAATAACTACTTAATTATCTCTATATTTCTTACTACTTTATACAATATCCCTCGTACAAGGATTTTTTAGCCTAGTTTAGTCCATGGTTTTAGGGCATGATTCCATACTACCCATTTTTTATTAATTATCTTGTATCATGTTGCTTGTCAATAATATATAAGATCTTGTTCATAAAAACATCTTGAAAGAGTAGAAGCATGCAAAAATACATTAAAAAATGACACCTTCAATAATTGTGTTTATTAATTCCTAAATTTCATGGAGTACTAGATGACGCCCGTATGCTCTACATCTTTATGAATCAATCTCAAAGGTTAGTGGTGATCATGGAGAGAAAGAGAAAGGCAAACGAGTAGAAGAAATGGTCATCTTTTCTATGAACGCAGCTAACCATTTGACATGTCACTTGTCATCAATAAGGATTTTTTTCTTGATTGGATGATCAATGATTAAATAGATATCAACATCTCTACCTTTAAGAAATTGATTACACTATATGAGTAAGCGTAAATTTATATCAAATCTTTCCTTCTACTAAAATATGCGATTGGGGGTATCGAATCCATCATAGTCACCCATGGAACGATTAGGGCCCTATCCTCATCAGAATCTCCGGCCTTGATTCAGTAAGACTTAATCCTTTGTGGGCTCATTCCAATTCATTTAACTCCACCAATGGACCAAGGCTCTTTGATACTAAGGATACATTTGTAAATGAATTTTTTTAAAATTAAATTAACTAATTTATTGTTTTTTCTTATTCTAATATTGCGACACTATCTTGTCTTTTGAGAAAGGTGCCCCTTAATCATAAGGACTAATTTTTAAATGAAAATAACAATTTTAAATTTTGTTGATTTATTCATCTACTATTTTTATTATTATATTTTTAGCTCCAACTATCTATTGAGAGGGTTTTCCTTTAATATCTATCATACACCTTTCATAAAGTATAATTTGTAAACAGAAATAATATTTTTGAATTACGTTGATTTATACATGTATTATGTTTCTTATTACATTAATGTGGCTCCATCTATCTATCGAGGAGGTGCCCCTTAAAATCTATTGAATATGTCTTTCATAAAGAAGAATTCTAAAATAAAAATTATAATTTGAGAATTATGTTTAATTAATCATCTACTATGGTTATTCTTATTACAATATTGTGGCTCCATCTATCTATTCGTAGAAGGTCCCCGTAATATCTATTATGTACAATGCGATGGAAAAGTGACATGCGAGCAAGGGAATCTACAAGTAACTCTTCCTCGCACCCGACCTCCCAAGGTCATGCCAATACAAATGGTGGGGATGGAATATACGTGGGGTATGGAAAAACTAATTGGGTAATCTTATGTATTTGACACGAACTAATGGAATCTATGAATCTAAGGCAAGGAAGGCCCTCCCGAGCTGAAATGACATGATAGATTGGTCGGTGAGGATGAATGATCGAAGGCTCCAATCAATATTGAGCTCTAGCGTGATTCGATCTATAGGTTGTGGGATACGGGGAAAATGACCTAGAATTGTTTCGTGTATATCTCCAGATAGGGTCATAAGATGGATGATGGATATATAGTGGATTCTATGGGTGATTCTCTGGTCTAGTCCAAAAATCTTTAGCTTTATTAGCTGCTATATCTAACAAGGATAACTGTGTGATAATATCTGGTGGAAGTGGAGAGGATCTGAATATCAATGTGTATAAACCAAATAATAACGCGTCCGATTGACTCGTGAGCCTATTGGGTTGTGGGACCTATGGATCGCAATAGTAGATCTCGTGGTTGTTGTGACCTCCTATGATAATATGTGGAATCAATCCCTAATCCCTAGTATTTAGTAGTCGTATGCCGTTTCGACATCTATATTTAGAACTAACAGTTGTGTAATCTTCTCAGAGTATCTTATAGGTGTTTTGGCAACTTGAATTCTTAAGCTAGTGTCTATGTCAATGAGAATGTCTCCTGCATCTGGTCAGTGGGACCAAAGGATCACAACCGAACATTTGCTCTTTTTCAAGCCCTTCTATAGTCATGCAAATATTTATGTAGGGCAATCTATGGTTTGGCTGGTTTGACCAAAACGTATGCGCTTTATCATCTTCTATGTTTAATCCTCTTAACTATGAGCTAATTTCTTGTAGGACGGTTATTGTTCTAAGACTTAGATTCCGAGATTTTGATCTACATCGTTATTTCCGCCGCAAGATTGGGTTGGGGCACGATTGGCTCGAATACGTATTCTCTGGGCTCCCTAGGTCCCGTGATTGTCATAGAAAAGAAACAATGTAAATCTAACTGAAGCAAAGTAAAACTAACTATGTAAAGTATATCTACAGCATATATAACTTCTCTATTTTTGTGTTTTTGATGAATTATTTGAATGAAATTGAAAGAGTAATTATTTAAAATATCTAGCAATTGACAACTAAACTAATAAAGAAATTTAAAACAAACAAGGAAGCCAAGTATAGCTACTTGCCTATGCAGTTGTAAGTCTATTATAAATAACGAAATAACTGATCTAATCTATTTGAAAGACTCTCGATCCTACCTCGGAAGTTAGGAATGAATCATAGTTCCTCAGAAAACTATCAATCCCCACATCTTCCCCAGTAATATCAAAAGTGAGATTAACTAAAATGAAATGATTTTAATATTCTATTTGATATACTTTAACTAGAACTTTGAAATCTTAAACCTAGATTTTGCAAAACAATGGGAATCGATTGTGTGTGGCTTTGTCCCCTCAATGTGGTCTCCTTGTTCCTTCATCGTCAACAGAAATAGGTATTGGAATAATGGCGCTTTGGATGTAGACTCGACTACAATGTGAGTAAGAGAGGGATAATGCAAGAGAACGAGCTTGGCTTATGCAATTCCTAGCGGGATTTATCATGCGAGTCATATGACACAAAACATCCAAAACCTGAAGCTATCTTTTTGACGAACAAAACCTACAACTCTAATGGCTTCAGACTGAAAATGAAACTATCCTATCTCAATTGATTGTATGAAACAGTAACAACACTAGCACAAGAAGATTATGTGGCTTCTAAACAAAGAAACAACATTAACTATGCATGCAACAACCAAAACTATGAATTCCTAAGAACCGAAAGACTAAAACTATGAAATGAGAAGATGAGAGGTAATTTTTGAGGGGCCATTTTCTTGAAGATCAACCAACTATTTATAGAATCCCCATTTACCCAAAGGTGAAAACCAATTTGAACTCTTTAACCATAAACAATGCAAAAACACTATTCCAGGGAACCAAAATAATACATACAAGCAAAGGTGGTGAAAAAAGTTGGTAAACATTGAAATTTTACATGAGTCACATTAAAAATAACATTTAGGAAAAGGAGTGAAGGACCGTTGCCTGAGTAGGGAAGAAATTACAAGACCACCACCTGGGAAGGTGACGCTTTGGTCATCAAGACCAAAACATCAAGAAAAGAGGGGAAAAGAGAAAAACAAAGCACGAAGAGGCTAAGTGGGGCATGTGGAATGTTAATGTACATTTGGAGGGATTTTCTAAATCCCGAGCACCTTGCGAGGAGACTTACATCATCATTAGGGCACGTGTAACATTGTTTCGGTGTCAGTGTTTACCCTTAATTTTGGGTACGTACATATTACCCTCTTGGAGAAGCGTTTTAACTATAAAGAGGCATAAAACATTGGGTCCGAGTATGGTGGTCCCGAAATGGGAGGTTATAAATTATACCTGACACGTCATGTGTCGAAATGACACCATCCGAAACTCCCACTACCTACAAAATGAAAAGAGGACTCAAGTGCATATAGATAAAATAAATCAAAACATAAATACTAAAATAATATGAAATGAGGACTTACCATTCCTATAGGAATAAGAACTTACCTCCGTCGGCACTCCAAACCTATGGAAAGGGGCATTCAAAATGAGTCAAGATGCTATATATAAAAAAATGGCCCCATTTTACTATTCATTTACGTGTGTTGATTTGATTGATTTTGAGCTCTAGGACCCACTGTGACAATTTTTGACGAGAGTATAGTCAAAATGTTCATGACTAGATGGTGATCATGCCTCATGCGAGCGTAACATCGACTCCGCGAGATCATAGGTTAGTTTTTCTCGATTTAACATTTTTATCCCCAAAATGTTAAAATAATGAAATCGTTGTCATGGGGGGATTATTTTTGAAAATGTTAGTGTTAATAGGGTCACTTAGGGGGGCGCCTAATGGGTAGGCTTTGTTTTGGTCAAAAATAGTCATCTTTCATGTTTTTAGGCATTTTTAGGGCACGTGACTGTTTGAAAATTCGGGACACGACCGCCGCCCGAGCAGGTGGTTGTTACATGACCATTGCCATTTAAGGCGGTGGTTATGGAACCACCGCCTTGCTCAAGGTGGCGGTCCCTTACAAAACGTCAAAACTCGGTTTTTGAGCCAATTTTTGAATTTTTAGTATTCTCAGTATGTTTTAATGATATTTTTAAAGCAATTTGAATACTAACTTACTCCTTTTTGCGTGTTTTGGGTGTATGCAGTGAAGGAGGAATATATCGAGATGGAGCCAAGAGAGAGAGTGTGATCGGCTTCCAAGCGATGTTGGATGTAGTTTCTCGGGATAAGCAGGACACTCTTCGTAGGGCCAAAGCATATTACGTATATCACGGGTCCCACATGTTGCACCTTCTAGTCACATACTTTGTGACTTGTTTTCATATTGGGATGCTAATCAAAACACTTTTGATTTCCAGAGTCGTGGGTGAGTGGACTATCACCCCGGAGGATGTCTACCATATCTTAGGGTCCCATCATCGGAAATGGTTTAATCATAAATACAAGAAAAGGCGGTGAAAAAAGTTGGTAAACGTTCAAATTTTACACGAGTCACATTAAAAAGAACATTTAGGAAAAGGTGTGAAGGACTCGCCACCCCGAGAAGGGCAACAGTGATTCTGGGACCGCCGCCTGCCCGGGGTAGCTGGTCACTAGACCACCGCCAGGGATGGTGGCGGTTTCGTCATTGAAGAAAAAAATCAAGAAAAGAGGGAAAAGAGAAAAAAATCACATAGAGGCTAAGTGGGGCATGTGAGATGTTAATGTACATTTGGAGGGCTTTTCGAATCCCGAGCACCTGCAGGAGACTTATATCATCATTGGGGGTACGTGTAACATTGTTTTGGCAAAGGTAGTACCCTTATAATTTTGGGTACGTACATATCGCCCCTCGAGAAGCATTTTAACCATGAAGAGGCATAAAACGGTGGGTCCTTGTATGGTAGTTTTGAAATGGGAGGTTAGAAATTATACTCGACACGTCCACGTGTCGAAATGACACCATCCAAAATTCTCAAGCTACACTGTAAAATGAAAAGAGGACTCAAGTGCGAGATAGATAAAATAAATCGAAAAATAAATACTAAAACAATATGAAATGAGGACTTACCATTCGTAAGTGGGATAAGAACTTACCTCTCACAATGCTCCAAACCTTCAAAAAGGGGCATTCAAAATGAGTCAAGATGCTTATATATAAAAAAATGGGCCCATTTTACTATTCATTTACGTGTGTTGATTTGATTGATTTTGAGCTCTGGGACCCGGGGTGATAGTTTTTATGAGAGTATAGTGAAAATGTTTATGACGAGATAATGATCATGCCTCATGCGAAATGAACATCGACCCAAGCGAGGTCATAGGTTAGTTTTCTCGATTTAACATTTTATCCCCAAAATGTTAAAATGATGAAATCATTGTCATGGCGGAATTAGTTTTGAAAATGTTAGTGTTAATAGGGTCACTTAGGAGGTGCCTAATGGGTAGGATTTGTTTTGGTCAAAAATAGTCATTTTCATTTTTTTAGGCATTTTTAGGGCACTTGACCTATTTAAAAATTCGGGACACGACCACCACCCCGAGCAGGGCGAGTTAAAAGATCACTTCCCTTCAAGGTAGTTGTTATGGAACCGCCCCCGCTCACTCACTAACGGCAATCCTTACATGAATGCCAAAACTCAAAGTGTTTTGAGCCAATTTTTGCATTTTTAGTATTTTGTATGTTTTAATAATTTTTTTAATGCAATTTAAATACTAACTTACTCCTTTTTGCTTGTTTTTGGTGTATACAGTGAAGGAGGAATATATCGATGGAGCCAAGAGAGAGAGTGTGATCGGCTTCCAGCAGTTGTTGGATACACTTTCTCGGATGAGTAGAAACTCTTCAGAGGGCCTGCATATTGCATATATCATGGCTCCTGCATGTTGCACCTTCTAGTCACATACTTTGTGACTTGTTTTCATATTGGGATGCTGATCGAAACACTTTCCGATTTCCGATTCGGGGGTGAGTGGACTATCACCCTGGAGGATGTCTACCATATCTTGGGGGTCTCGATCATCAGGAGATAGCTTACACTTGAGATAGCAAGGTCACGAGCTCAAATAGCATAGTGGCCTTCATATATGGGAGACACAGTTATCTCCACTGGTTCGAAGAAGGGGGTGAGGGTCCGTTCCATTCCTAGCTTGCATATCCCCTTGATTCGTCAGGCTATTATGGAGATCCTTGCCTCAATATTGATCAGGGACAAGGGAGGGGACACCTTACTCTACCGCTGGTCCCCTATTTTTACACGTATTAAGTCACATGGCCGATTTATGCTTGGGAGCGAAATTCTTGGGACCACCTATCATGACTTATACCGGTGGTTCACTTATAAAGGGCGCCTTTGAGCCATCTAACCCTGGTTATGAGCTAGGTCTATGAGCGTTTCATCCCTTATGGGAGAGGTGTAGAGGTGGCAGATCCCGGAGCTATGAGGGCAGCCAGATGGATAGATATGTTGGTGCTTAGAGCACCCCACTAGCCGCCGTGCCTCCCGACCACCGATGATATGGAGGCCACACCTTATCGTGCCATGGTAGGTGGGTTGTGCGCAAATGAGGAGACCCTCACTTTGATCTCATGCTCTACCGCAGGGCAGCTTATGGACTGAGGATGGGGAAGGTGGAGACACGCCCTTTGATCGTGTGCCTCAACAGCTTTGGCCTTACTTATGCTCTGAGGGGTTGTTGTGCTCCCCTAGTGGTGACAGGTATTCATATAAGCTTGGGAAGCTACCGGAGGTCACAGAGGCCGAGAGTCACAGACTCAGTGCTAAGGACTCACAGGGGAGAGATGGAGGAGAAGACCGAGGTGGCATGACACATGGGATATCTTCCTTATTAGAAGTTGACTATATGAGTGGTCAAGCGAGCATGCTGAAACACCCGACCTCCCGAGGTCATGCCGAGATAGCAGGTTGAGGTCGGTGGGGGGGATGGATGGATATGGGGGTATGGGTAAACTAGTTAGGCAATCTTATGTCTTCGACACGCACTAATGGAATCTATGAATCTAAGGCAAAGAAGGCCCTCCTAACTCGAATCTGGCATGATAGATCGATCGGCATAGGATGATGCTCAAGGCTCCAATCAATATCGAGCTCGCGTAATCCGATCTATAGGTTGGGGATATGGGAAAATGACTGGGATTGTTTCGTATATCTCTCGTATAGGGTCATAGGATGGATGATGGATATAGTGGACTCTACGGGTGATTCTCCTGGTCTAGTCCAGAAATCCTTAGCTTCAAGTTATTAGCTATATATCCAACAAGGATAACTATGTGATGATGATAGGTGGAAGTGGAGTGGATCTAAATACTAATGTGCGTAAGCCAACATCAACGTCGGATTGACCTGTGGACTCATTGGGTTGTGGGATTTGTGGATCACAACCGTAGATTCGTGGTTGTTGTGGACCTACTATGGTCATGTGTGGAATCAGTCCCTAATCCCTAGTATCCAATAGTAGTCGTATGCCTTTTCGGCCTCTATGTTTAGAACCACAAGTTGTGCAATCTTCTCAGAGTACCTTACAGGTGTTCTAGCAACCTGAATTCTTAAGCTAGTGTCTATATCAGTGAGAATGTCTCCTGCGTCTGGCTATGGGACCAAAGGGTCACAACCGAATGTTTTCTCTCTTTCAAGCCCTTCTACAATCATGTGGATTTTTATCTAGGGTAATCTATAGTTTGGCTGGTTTGACCAAAATGTGTGTGCTTGGTCATCTTCTATGTTTAACCCTCTTAACTGTGAGCTGATCTGTTGTAAGTCTATTGTTGTTCGAAAGACTTGGATTCTAAGATTCTGATCTATATCAGCTATTGCTATAACAAGATTGGGTTGAGGCACGATTGGTTCAATACGTATTCTCTGGGCTCTCTAGGTCCCGTGATTGTCATGCAAAAGGAAATGATATAAAGTCTAACTAATGACAAAATAAATTAACTACGCAAGATATATCTATGTATATTCCTAAATCTGATTTTTTGATAAACTATTGAACAAAATTTAAAAGAGAAATTATCTAATATATCTAGAAATTGACAACTAAACTAATGACAAAATTAAAACAAACAAAGTAGCTGAGTATAGCTACTTGCTTGTGCATGTAGTTGTAAATCTATTCTAAATAACCAGATAACTAGATCTAATCTATTTGAAAGACTCTCGATCCTACCTCAGAAGTGAGGAGTGAATCATAGTTTCTCAAAAACTATCAATCCCCACAGCTTCCCCGCAATATCAAAAGTGAGATTAACTGAAATGAAATGATTGACTACTCTATTTGATATGTTTTAACTAGAACTTTGAAAGCTTGAACCTAGATTTTGCAGAACAATGGCGAATCCTAGTTGTGTGTGGCTTTGTCCCCTCAGTATGATCTCCTCATTCCTTCATGCTCACGTGAATCCAGAAAAGTGTGTGATGTTAGCATCAATAGAAGTTGGTATCAAAATAATGGCAGCTTAGGATGCAGACTGAATACAATGCGAGTAGGAGAGGGATAGCGCAAGAGAACAGAGCTTGGCTTATGCAATTCCTAGCGGGATTTATTATGAGTCATGCAACACAAAACATCCAGAACCTAAAACTATCCTTTTTTATGAACAAAACCTACAACTTTAATGGCTTCCTACTAAAATCAAACTATCCTACTCCAATTGATTGGATGAAATAATAACAACACTAGCACAAGAAGATTATGTGGCTTCCTAACAACTAAACAACACTAACCATGCATACAACAAATGAAACTATGAATCCTAAGCAAAATTGAAAGACTAAGCTATTGAAATGAGAAATTGAGAGGCAAATTTGAGGGGCCATTTGCTTGAGCACAAGCCAGCTATTTATAGAATCCCATTTACCCAAAGGTGAAAACCAATTTGATCTCTTAAACCATAAACAATGCCAAAACACTATTCCAGGGAACCAGAATCATAAATACAAGCAAAGGCGGTGAAAAAAAAGTGGTAAACGTTGATTTTTACGTGAGTCATTTAAAAGAAATGTTCGAAAAACGTGTAAACCACCACCCCAGGTGGTGGTGGGACAGACCGACCTGGTGCGCTTCACGGCAAAGGTCACGAGACCACCGCCTGGCAGGCGGTTTTCATCATCAAGACCGAAAGGAAAGGAAAAGAGAGGGAAGGAAAAAGCAAAGCACGTAGGGGCTAAACGGGGCATGCGGGATGTTAACGCATACTTGGAGAGCTTTTTCAGATCCCGAACACCTTGCGAGGAGACCTGTATCATCATTGGGGCACGTGTAACGTTGTTCCAGGTGCAATACCCTACAATTTTGGGTACGTATATATATTGCCCCTCGAGAAGTGTTTTAGCCATGAAGAGGCGTAAAATGGTGGGTCCGAGTATGGTGGTCCCGAAATGGGAAGTTAGAAGTTATACCTGATACGTCCGTGTGTCGAAATGATGCCATCCAAAATTCCCACCACCTACAAAATGAAAAGAGGACTCAAGTGCAGATAGACAAAATAGATCAAAGAATAAACACTAAAATATTATGAAATGAGGACGTACCATTTGTGCGGGGATAAGAACTTACCTCCGTTCGGCTCCAAACCTGCGAAAAGGGGCATTCAAAACAAGTCAAATGTTATATATATGTAAAAGTGGGCCCATTTTCCTATTCATTTGCACGTGTTGATTTGATTGATTTTGAGCTCTGGGACCCACGGTGATGGTTTCTGATGAGAGTATAGTCAAAACGTTCGGGACGAGATCGTGATCATGCCTCCACGAGTGGAACACCGACCCACGAGATCACAGGTTAGTTTTTCTCGATTTACCATTTTTGTCCCCAAAATGTTAAAATGGTGAAATCTTTGTCATGGGGGGATTATTTTTGAAAATGTCAGTTTTAATAGGGTCACTTAGGGGGCGCCTACTGGGTAGGCTTTGTTTGAGTCAAAATGGTCTTTATTTTGCATTTTTAGCCATTTTTAGGGCACATGACCCGCGTGGGATTTTGGGACACGACCGCCACCCTGAGCAGGGCGGCGGTTACGCACCGCCGCCACCCTACTCGATCAGGGTGGCAGGTTACAAGACCACCACCTTTAAGGTGGTGATTATGGAACCGCCACCCTACTCAGGGTGGCGGTCCTTCACAAAATGCATAAAACAATACTTATTTGAAGTTATTTTTGCATTTTTAGCATTCTTACCTGTTTTCATGATTTTTCTAATGTCATTTGAATACTAACTTACTCCTTTTTGTGTGTTTTTGGGTGTATGCAGTGAAGGAGGAGTATATCCGATGGAGCCGAGAGAGAGAGTGTGATTGGCTTCCAAAGAGATTGATGCCCTTTCTCGTGATGAGCAGGACACACTCTTCGAGGGCCGGATATCGCGCATATCACGTCCCGCATGTTGCACCTTCTAGTCACATACTTTGTGACTTATTTTCATATTGGGATGCTGATCGGAACACTTTCCGATTACCAGGAGTCATCGGGGTGAGTGGACCATTACTTTGGAGGATGTTTACCGCATCCTGGGGGTCCCGATCATCGGGAGATGGCTCACACTTGAGACAGCAGGGTCACGGGCTCAGATAGCACAGTGGGCCTCATATATGGGAGATGCAGTTATCTCCACTAGTTCAAAGAAGGGGGTGAGGGTCCGATCTATTCCTAGCCTGCCTATCCCCTTGATTCACAAGCCATTATGGGGATCCTTGCCTCGAGATTGATCGGGGACAAGGGAGGAGACACTTACTATACTGCTGGTCCCCCATTGTTGCATAGATTGAGGGACATGGCCGGATTTACGCATGGGGGCCGACATTCTTGGGACCACCTATCATGATTTGTACTGGGTGGTTCATTTACAGGGGCAGTCATTGAGCCATCCGACCCTGGTTATGAGCTGGGTCTACGAGCATTTCATCCCCTATGGGAGAGGTGTAGAGGTGGCAGATCCCGGAGCTGTGAGGGCAGCCAGATGGATAGACATGTCGGTGCTCAGAGCACCTCACCAGCCAATCACCTCCTTGACCACTGATGACATGGAGGCCACACCTTATCAAGCCATGGTAGGTTTATGGGGCGAGGAGGCTCTTACTTTGATCTCTTGCTCCACCACAGGCAGCTTGTGGACAGGATGGGGAGGGTGGAGATACATCCGTTTGGTCGAGTGCCCCAACGAGTTTGGCCTTCCTTACGTGGGTATGCTTCCCCCAGTGGTGCCAAGTATATAGATCAGTTCGGGAGGCTAGAGGAGGTCCTAGAGGCCGGGTTGGATAGTTGTTACTCCTGGTGTCCCCATTACAGCTAGGAGGGTAGTACGTGCTCGAGGGAGAGCCGGTGCTCCTCAGGCACCCTTACTTCAGATTTCCACCGGTCCCGCCCACAACAGCAACGACCCCATTGACATAGACTCTAAGTCCGAGGAGTTCACAGGGGGAGAGATGGAGGAGGAGACCGAGGCTGAGGTTAGTGAGTCAGGGAGAGAGAGGAGGATAGTGATCCTGAGTGGCATGACACTCAGGATATCTTACAGGAGAGAGGGCGGAGCAGAGTGCGAGAGGGTGACCTTAGCTTCAGAGGAGCCACTTTCTCAGGGCTTGGGTGAGAGGATGAGTCCATAGTAGGACGTTATGTGGCCCCAGGCACAGGAGGAGTGCATCAGTCAGCGGTGGCATCTGTGGTAGGTGCTGACCCTAGGGATCCATCTTGGAGGCCCGGAGATCCGAGTGAGTTATCATCCTTCTCCTTAAAGTTTGTTTAGGATTGCCTTAGTTGCTATCTCTCCTTTTGTTTTTTTGTTTCTATCTTTTGATTATTTCTAATTTGTTTCTCTCCTTTGACAGAGACCGATGAGTGGCGAGACCTGATTCACCGGGTATGCACTGATACCCTGATGATCCCCATGGAGAAGACCCGCATGAGCTATCCGTGGATGCAGGGGAGCCCTCAGCAGCCGGTAGGCATACCGACATTTTTTCCCCTATCTGGCATGTGGCCAGGATGGTGTCTACCCTCCGTACCGAGTTGGCAGGATACAGACAAGAGCACCTGATGAGGAGTCACTCTCATGGCGAGACCATAGCAGCTGCTCCTCGGGATCGTGAGCCCTCCATGCACTCAGAGCACCGGCAGCAGTAGCCGAGTCCTAGACGTGGGCGTGCACCTTCAGAGGGATCTCATAGGGGTTGAGAGGCCACTGGCTCTCGTAGATTGTTTATATGATGTATTTTGTATTTCCTGGCTCTTTGAGCATTTTGACCATGCTTAGCGCATGATGGCATTGTACAGGAAACTTGATTATATATATATATATATATATATATTTTTGATCAGACTTTTGGTATCTATGTTTTTGTGATTCATTTCCACATGTAAACTATGATGTTGTTTTTATATGCTTTTCAAAATGTATGCAATGGAGAACAAATGATACAAATGCTTTCTTTCTTTTTGTATTTCGTGATGCTGATATATGATAATGTAGACACAATGTGATCTTGAACTTTAGTTTCTATAAGCAATTTTTGGTACTTCATATTGGTTTTGACAAAATGTGATGATAAACCGGTATGATGAGCAGATGAACTTGCCCCACTCCTATCTCCACGCAACTAGTAAGATGCGAGGGCTCATCACCGAGAGCTAGAAAGGGCACAAGTTATGAAATTTGTTGAATGGTAGTGATGAGAGATAGACAAAGATTTGGTGGAACCAAATTAGGATGCTACAAACCTACTCTACCCAAGTGACTCCATAGTTTAGAATGCTACTTGCTTTGCATGGTTTATCTAGACTTAGATCCGTAGATGGCCACATGGTAGACAAAATCTGGTTTTCGGGGTTTTGAGCTCTCTTGGAATTTTGGACATCTGATTCATTTGTTTTTGACTCAAGATTTCAAAGGTTCATTTGAATTGTTTGCTTACGACCTTCAACGTTTATTTGTCAAGAGGACCCCCTACACCTTGCCCCATGCTACTAGTAAGAAGCGTGGGCTTATCACCATGGACAAGGTACAGGTGAGTAAGGGCATTCCCATCCTTTCCCAACCCTACGTCACTAGTAAGAGACGCAAGCTCATCACCGAAGGTTGGTAGGGCAAGGAAATGTGTAAAAATAAAATTTTCTGTTTGATCTATATTTGACTTGTATATTTGAGCAAAATGTCAGTATGTTCTTATTTCCAAAGAGATATACATACGGGATAGATGTGACACTGATGAAGCTTCTAGAATAGACCATAGGCAAGACACCTATCCTAGGAAGAAACCAAAAGTGAGAACAAGCATGCAGACTTGGTATGGTTACCATTAAGACTTTGTCATATCTAGCTTTATATGGATGAAATGATTCTGAAATGGTGATGATGTTATGAAAATGAAGAAGTATGATTGGAATGCTAATGCCAATACCATCAGAAGTTTGTAATGAATTACTTTGAGAATAAGTTCCTTGATCACAAAATTATACGAAACAAGTGGACAAAATGAACCTAACTACATGAAGATGCAATGTAGATATAATTATACAAATAGTGTTGGTCGCTTATGCATAGAATCATTTAAGGTGTAGGGAATTGACAGTTTCACCAAATTCCTCACCTTCTAGTGTACATAAGAGATATGCACCATTTCCATAGTCTTTTGTGACTCTGGTATGGGCCCAACCATTTGGGCCGGAATTTCCTTCCTTCGCCGGTCTTTTTATCAATCCGGTTGTCTAGTCTTAGAACTAGATCTCCTTCATATATATCTCATTCATAGACCTTTTTGTTATACTACCGGCACATCCGGTCAGCATAGACTCTATGCCACTATTCAACATCTAACCTAGCCTCATCTAGGCTTTCTAGTTGGGAGAGACGTGCTTCTCTATAAGCGTCTTCATCCAGAATCCCTTGTAATGAGATGCGAGACTGGGTATTTCAACCTCAAGTGGGAGAACTGCTTCTACTCCGAATACCAATGAGAAAGGAGTTGCTCCTATTGGTGTTCTTATTGAGGTTTGGTGGGCCCACAAGGCCGGGTATAACTTTAAATGCCAATCTCATTTGTTTTCTTTTACCATTTTAAGGAGAATAGCTTTTAATGTTTTGTTTGTTGCTTCAGCCTGTCCATTGGCTTGAGGGTAATACAGGGAGGTTGTATGATGGCTTATTTTAAATTTATTGCATAATTCACAAACCTCATCATTCTTAAAGAAGTCCCATTATCTGAGATAATGATTTGTGGGACACCGTACTCAAAATGATCTCGGTTCAAAATGAACTTGGCGATCACGGAACTGGTATAAAGGGTGAGAGGCATAGCCTCTACCCATTTGGTAAAATACTCGGTGGCCGTGATTATGAAGTTATGGCCATCTGTATGAGGGAGATAATTTCCCTATCAAATCTAGGCCCCACGTAGAAAAGGGCCATGGAGTAGCGATTGGTTGTAGAGCTTGTGCCGGCATGTGAATCTCATGGGAAAATTCTTGGCATTTATGACACTTGCGTACAAACTCTACTACATCATGTGCTCTAGAGTGGGCCAAAAATAGCCCATCCGATGTATTTTGTGAGTGGTGGCGTGACCACCAAAGTGGCCTCCACATATTCCACTATGAGATTCGTGGAGAATCTTCTTGGATTCTTCTAGTGTCAACACACCTTAGAAGCATTCCATCAAAGCCTTACGATAGAGCACTTGTTCTATAATAACGTATTTAGCTACGATAATGCGTAACCACCTTCTTTGTTGTGTAGCACCTTCTGGATATGTATGGTCCATGATATAATTAATAATATCAGTATACCATGGACATTCAGAGATGGGAGGTCTAGTTTCGACGTAATATATGCATTCATCGGAAAGTCCAGATCTACTAGATCACCTCCGTCTAATGGGTTATCAGCTAACCAATCCACAATGATTTGTCCCTTAATGGACTTTTGATTTACAAATGTTAATTCAAATTCACCCATTAAGGTTATAAAGCATCCAACCTTTTTAGACAAGGATCCTTGTGTGAGGAAAGTTCGTAAATGGTCCGTTTTTACAATGACCCTTGTTTCTTGGTTTAACATGTAATGTCTTAAGCATTTGGTTGTGAAGACTATGGCAAGGCATTCTCATTCTACTTGTGTATAACGTGTTTCATAATCAAGTAATGTTCGGCTAATAAAATAGATCACACGTCTCTTGTCATCGCCTTCTTGAGCCAACATGCAAAGCTAGCGAGACATTGGTAGCTCACGAATATAAGATTAAAGGGCGGTCTAGCTTAGGAGGCATTAGCGTAGGTGGTGACAACAAGAAACACTTAACCACTTCAAAAGCCTCATTGTAGTCTTTGGTCCAATCGATACCATAATCTTTCTTGAGTAGATTGTTGATTGGGTGAATGGAAAAGCTTAAATCTGGGATGAATCTTCGATTGCACCGAGTTTCCCAAGAAATGACCTGATTCCAGATTCATCCGATGGTGGGATCATTTCAAGAACAACCCAGATTTTAGCTGGGTCCACATCGATCCCTCATGATGATATAATGTAACCTAGGAGCTTCCCTCCTATCACACCAAAGACACATTTTTCTAGGTTTAGTGTGACTCCGTATTCTATTAAACGTGAAAGAATGATGCGGAGCACTTCCGGTGATCACAATGCTTCCTGGCTTTGGCCAACAAGTCATCTACATAGGATTCCATGATTTTGTGAATAAGATCATGAAATATGTATGTCATTGTCTCCCGGTATGTAGCGCCAACGTTCTTGAGACCGAATGGCATAACAACGTAGCAATAGGTTCCCCAAGGAGTTATAAACGTGGTTTTGGCTTGGTCTTGTTCGATATTCTGATTTGATTGTATCCTGAGAATCCATCCATGAGAGAAAAAAGCTCAAACCCAGCTGTTGCATCAACGATGACGTCAATGGATGGTAATGGGAAGTCATCCTTGGGGCATGCCTTGTTAATGTCTCGAAATCTATGCAAATGCATATCTTCCCATTCTTTTTGAGAACGGGAATGATATTAGATATCCACTGAGAATAATCAACTGGCTTGATGAATCCTACTTGGAGGAGTTTCATTACTTCTTCCTTCACCATGAGAGCCACCTTGGGTTTCATTGGCCTCGATTTTTGTTTAACTAGCTTTGCATCTGATTTGGTGACGAGGTTATGTACCGCGATGTGTGGTGCAACCCCTGTCATTTCTTTATAATTAAATGCAAAAGCCTTTTGATGTTCTTTGAGGATTCGAGTGTGTATTTCTATTTCTTCTGGAGTTAACGAAGATCCTAGTTTCAAGATCTTTGGTTCTTCCTCCATTCTAATGTTAATATCAATTGTTTCTTTGATTAAAGAAGTGTTACCTTCTTCAAACTCAGGCGGAGCTGGAGGTAGTTCCAGATCTCTCCATTCTCTACCGTGTATATGCCGAGTTCCTTTTGTGGGGGAAGCTCTATCATGGGATTCCCGAAGTAGGAAGATGAATGTGGGATTAAGGACAAATCTACCACGTGATGGGTGAGATGTAACGCTGCATAGGTGTTTAAGTAATCAAGAGTGCTCTATCACTATCAACGTGATCTAAGATAGTAGATTTGTTCTCAGCTATGTTCGTTAAAAGAGGGTTTGACATTTTCTTCACTAATGGTTCAGTGCGAAGGGATACTATGAAATGGGTGTCCTCCAACTCACTACTTGGAGTGAAACGTGAAGCTGAGGTTGCTATCAATCTGCGAGAAGATTTTGTTCTCAGGGGGATTGCTTCAATTGATATGAAGTCAAACTCTTTGCTCAAATCTAATACTGTTGTTTTGTAGAGCTGTAAGTGTTCAACTCTGGTCTCATACACCTCAGAGACTTGGTTTGCTACTAATTGAGAGTCTCCTAACACCCTGATGTCATTAACACCGAGCCTTTTAGCTAGATGAGGCCAAGGAGGAGGGCTTCATATTCAGCGCCATTGTTTGTACATTCAAAGTTTAATTTAAAGGTGAATGGTAAGATCTTTCCTTCGGGTGAAGTAAAGATCACACCTGCCCCAACCCCATAATGACATCTAGCTCCATCAAATGGAGAGTCCAATATTTAGTTGGGAAGATGGACGTTGGGACATTTGCTACGTCAACTTCTTCGGTTTTGGTTACTTCTACCATGCAGAGATCCTTTGCTGGAAGAGAACCAACACCTAGGGTATATCCCATGCCTACAAAATCAAATGGTAGGAAAATTGGTAGATCCTGTTCTAGCAATTCAACAATCTTCATGTAGTAGTTCCTAATGATACTGTTTCGACAATGTTAGCCTCATCCTTGAGGGCTGGGATATTCTTGACTAGGCTCATAGTTTCTAGTTCTGTTGTAGGTACCAACTTTTTCCGTTTCACGTTGGTTGGTTTATTAAGTTGGTTTGTTGGGAGTTCAAACTCAGAGTGAATGCCCGGCCTTTTTTTAGTCAGCTAGGTGTATATCGAATGGTTTTGATCACCTTTGCTATGAATATCTTTCCTAAGTGCAAGAACCTTACTTCTTGAAATAACGTAGAAGGGATTGCCTTCATACGGTGTATCCATGGTCAGCCGAGGATCATATTATAGTTGGTTTCCCGATCTATAATATAAAACTCAGTTAGGATTGTTTTGGGTCCTAAGGTGACTGGTAGTATTATAGTTCCAATCGATGTGGCTTTAAGGCTATCATAGCCTCTTAGTGTATTCCGAGTCGTGGAACAATTTGTTTCTCCATACCCTAGCTTTTGAAGGAAAGAGAAGGGGACTATGTTAATTGCTGCCCCATCATCAACCATTATGCATTTAACGTAATTGTTATAAACCCACACTTGCAAATGTAAGGTAGATCACCTCTCATGTGCAATCTCAACGTTTGTTGGCATTTTGTTTATTTCAAATATAAACTCGGTATCCCTATCCGGCTGCCCCAGAGGGTGGATATCAAAGTCTATATGGTTTACCTATGTTTCGGGAGGTGGAGTGATGTTAATTAAATGACCTAAACCTAATGCTTCTAAAAGAGCAGCCCTAAGGGGTAGAGAGAGTTTTCAATAAGTCCAAAAAGGAGATGTGAGAGAAGGTCTTCATTAGGTCATTAATTAAATCATAGGCACCTATGGGTTTTACTAATATTTGTTGGATGTTATCTGCTCTAGTGGGTAACTTGGACTTGGCTGAGAGGAATACTCTCGTGTCCTTGTTACATGGCTTCCACGGGTAGTTCGGTGTCTAACTCTACTAAACCGACTATCTTGGGTCATGGTCTGACTTCCTAATTGTGGTGCAACAGTGGATTTAGTGAAGTCGAGGCTTCATGATCATTGTTTCCTGCCATTACACCTTTGTTCATCCCATTTGGATTTAATTTGTTGTTATTGTGATTTGGGAGCGGATCGTTGAAGATCTTGAGGGGTGCATTTTGAGGGGAAACTACCCCTGTAAAAGTATTTAGCGCTGGTGATGCAGGATCTGCAAAAACATATCTATGAAAAGTTGTCTTTGTTCCTCTGGCAGACGTTGCATGAATTTATTATAATCACGGCAAGTCCTAGTGTCATGGCCTCAAATCTTGTGGAAACCACAATACGAGTTAGGATTGTAATTCCTAGGTTGCTGGTTTGGCACATATTGTGGTCCAAAACTCTGATCAAACCATTGCCTATTAGGATTAAAGTTTTGCATTTGTTGTTTTTGGTTTTGGTTCTGGTTTTGATATCCAGTTGAGTTTTGGCTTGGACCCTGTGTCTGGATCCACCGTTGTTGTTGTTGTTGTTGTGGATGATTAAAATCCACTGTATTGATTGTTGGGGTAAAGTTGTTGTTTCGTTGATTGTTAACCAGTGGTGGAGTATTTACAACATTGGCCTTTTTAGCTTGGTCAGTTACTCCATCTGTTGTTGCGCCACCGTGATTTTTGTTAAGGATTTTAGGTCCTTGATTGACGTTTGTGGTAGTAGGATAAGTCATAGTATTCTAGTTGGGGGTGATTAACCTCCCATTTGTTCCATACGTCTTACGACCGCTATCTATCAGCTTGATCTATTCGGAGAGCGCTCTCAAGTACTTCATCGTAAGTCCTTAGTGGGAACTTCTGGACTTCTTCCTTTACCTCTCTGCTGAGAGAATGAAGGAATAAATCACATAGTTCCATTTGGTCCATGTTTGGAGCACTGGCCAAAGAATAAAGGACCGTACGCCATCTTTGGATGAAGTGAGCGACAGATTCATTGTGTTCTTGCTTAATGTGCAAGAATTCCCTGATTCCTGTTCTCAACAGTTTGTTCATGTCAAACACCTTGATGAACTCTGAAACGAGTTGTTTAAAGGAATGGATGGAGCTTCAGGTATTCTATAATACCAATCGAGGGCAATGCCCTCTAAAGTTTTGGGGAATATTTTAGTAACAACCCCATCCCAAGGGAGTAGTTCTCGAATGGTTGTGGCATAGGCCTTGATATGTGCATTCGGGTCTCCTCCCTTTGTATTTGGGAAAATCGGGAAGAGGTCTTGGAAGCATGATGCTTCATATGGTGAAGTCTAAGGGCTCTTTCAAATATTCTTGAATAAGTCCCTATCGCATAGGTTTCACCATCGATGGTGCCTACTGAGGGGGTGGAGGTGGAATGGGTTGTTGATATGGCGTAGCGTATGCATTTGCAGGGGTATAAGGAAATCCCTGTGGTTGAGAAAACATGCCGAGAGAGAGAACATATCCCCTTGTGGTGATTTGGAATACATGTTTAAGTATGAAGGAGTATTGCCTAGGAATGGATTATTTTGTACTAGACCGGGAGGTATCATATTTTCCACCGGAACGGTGTTAGAAATGGTGGTTCTAGTTGGCATTTGTTGTGAATACTGAGGAGGCATGCCCAACGTGCCTATTCCTGTGAGGAGGTCTACTTGGCTAGGATGATGTGGAGGATTGGAATTTCCTACCTGCATGAATTGAGAATTTTGACTTGCTTGAGCAAGTTCTAACCCTCTAACCTTTTCTACTAAAGTCGAAATGACTTCATTTGGTGAAGTCATGGTATTTTTCCTTAGTGGCATTTGTTGTATATCCTAAGATGTTGTATAGGCATGTGATACCCTACTATGAACTGATCATTGCCCTACCAAGTTTCCCCGAGGGCATTTCCTATAGGTAGTGGCATGGAGGTATTTTCGTGAAAAGAAACCGATGGGTGGCATTTGTAAACTTCCTATAGGTGGGTACATACTCTGAGAGCATTGTTCATTCCTGGCATAACGCACTAAATGTTCATCATCTAAAAATGGATATGGATCTGATTGTCTACTAATTTGTGGTCTAAGCAACACCTGAGGAGATGAACTAGATTCTCCCATAAATGTCATGTTGTTCGAGCCTGAAGGCTCTGTTTGTTGCGTTTGAGCGAGCTGATCCAACTCCTCTATTTGGAAAGATGAACTATATCTAGTCCTTGGAGGCGGAGTTTGTGTTGACAATCGGTTAGCTGAATAATTGTCACCCCATGCTGAGAGCGAGGGTGATGGTTGTCTATTCAGTTGATCGTAGTATGCTTCAAGACCTAGGAGAGGTCTTCCATATGCATCGAATCCCGACATATTCGGGGGTATATGAATACCCGCAGAATAATGGGAAAGAGCGAAGGTGGATGGAGAAATAAAAAAAAAAAAAAAGAACTGTGTTGTTCACGTTGGGTTCACCAATTTTGTACGATGGAAAAGTGACAAGCGAGCATGGGAATCTACAAGTAACTCTTCCTCGCACCCGACCTCCCGAGGTCATGCCGAGATAGCCAGTGGGGATGGACTATGTGGGGATGCATACAAGCTAGTTAGGCAATCTTATGTCTTCGACACGCACTAGTAGAATCTGTGAATCTAAGGCAAAGAAGGCCCTCCTAACCTAAACTGGCATGATAGATCGATCGGCGAGGATGACTGCTCGAAGGCTCCAATCAATATCGAGCTCTGGCGTAATCCGATCTATAGGTTGTGGGATACGAGGAAAATGACCTGGGATTGTTTCGTATATATCTCCAGATAGGGTCATAGGATGGATGATGGATATAGTGGACTCTACGGGTGATTCTCCGGTCTAGTCCAGAAATCCTTAGCTTTGTTAGCTGCTATATCCAACAAGGATAACTGTGTGATGATGATAGGCGGAAGTGGAGTGGATCTAAATACTAATGTGCGTAAGCCAACGTCAACGTCGATTGACTTGTGGACTCGTTGGGTTGTGGGATTTGTGGATCACAACCATAGATTCGTGGTTGTTGTGGACCTACTATGGTCATGTGTGGAATTAGTCCCTAATCCCTAGTATCCAATAGTCGTATGCCTTTTCGGCCTCTATGTTTAGAACCACAAGTTGTGCAATCTTCTCAGAGTGCCTTACAGGCGTTCTGGCAACCTAAATTCTTAAGCTAGTGTCTATATCAGTGAGAATGTCTCCTCGCCCTCGGCATGGGACCAAAGGGTCACAACCAAATGTTTTCTCTCTTTCAAGCCCTTCTATAGTCATGTGGATTTTTATCTAGGGTAATCTGTAGTTTGGCTGGTTTGACCAAAATGTGTGTGCTTGGTCGTCTTCTATGTTTAACCCTCTTAACTGTGAGCTGATCTGTTGTAAGTCTATTGTTGTTCGAAGACTTGGATTCTAAGATTCTGATCTATATCAGCTATTGCTGTAACAAGATTGGGTTGAGGCACGATTGGTTCGAATACGTATTCTCTGGGCTCTCTAGGTCCCGTGATTGTCATGCAAAAGGAAATGATATAAGTCTAACTAATGACAAAATAAATTAACTACGCAAGATATATCTATGTATATTCCTAAATCTGATCTTTATTGATAAACTACTGAACAGAATTTAAAAGAGCAATTATCTAATATATTTAGAAATTGACAATTAAACTAATGACGAAATTTAAAAAAACAAAGTAGCTCGAGTATAGCTACTTGCCTGTGCAGTTGTAAATCTATTCTAAATAACCAGATAACTGATCTAATCTATTTGAAAGACTCTCGATCCTACCTCAGAAGTGAGGAGTGAATCATAGTTTCTCAGAAACTATCAATCCCCACAGCTTCCCCGGCAATATCGAAAGTGAGATTAACTAAATGAAATGATTGACTACTTCTATTTGATATGTTTTAACTAGAACTTTGAAAGCTTGAACCTGGATTTTGCAGAATAACAGTGGTGAATCCTAGTTGTGTGTGGCTTTGTCCCCTCAGTATGATCTCCTCATTCCTTCGTGCTCACGTGAATCCAAAAAAGCATGTGATGTTAGCATCAATAGAAGTTGGTATCAAAATAATGGCAGCTTAGGATGCAGACTGAATACAATGCGAGTAGGAGAGGGATAGCGCAAGAGAACAAAGCTTGGCTTATGCAATTCCTAGCGGGATTTATTGCGAGTCATACAACATAAAAACATCCATAACCTAAACTATCTATTTTTTGACAAGACTGAAAAAACCTACAACTTTAATGGCTTCCTACTAAAAATCAAACTATCCTACTCCAATTGATTGGATGAAACAATAACAACACTAAGCACAAGAAGATTATGTGGCTTCCTAACAGCTAAACAACACTAACCATGCATACAACAAATGAAACTATGAATCCTAAGCAAAATTGAAAGACTAAACTATTGCAATGAGAAGTTGAGAAGCAAATTTGAGGGGCCATTTGCTTGAGCACAAGCCAGCTATTTATAGAATTCCCATTTACCCAAAGGTGAAAACCAATTTGATCTCTTAAACCATCTTAGGGATCCATCTTAGAGGCCCAAACATCTTGCAAGGAGATCCAGTGAGTTGTTAGGCATCTCATTTTAATGTTTCTAGTTTCATAGAGTCACCTTCTCGTGACCTAGATGCCTTAGACGCTACGTTGCCTCTCTCATCATTCAGCAAAGTTGGCATTTTGTTCCATCTTATCTCCAAGTGAGTTGTTAACTAATGTTCTTCAGCTAAGATTGCCTTGCTATCTCTACTTTTGTTCATTTTGTTTTTATCTTTTGACTATTTCTAACTTGTTTTCTCCTTTTCGGACACTGGTGATGAGTGGCGAGGCTCGATTCGCCGGTATGCACTAATACCCTTATGATCCCCATGGAGAGGACTCGCGCCAAGCTATCCGTGGATGCAAGGGAGCCTTCAAAGCGGTAGGCATATCGATATTTTTCCCCAATTTGGCATGTGGTCAAGATGATAACTACCCTTAAATCGTGTTGAGTTGGTGGGTATAGGACAACGAGCTCCTGATGAGGAGTCACTCTCATAGCAAGGCCGTAGCTTCTCCTCGGGACCATGAGCCCTCAATGCATTCGAGCATTGGTGTAACTGGAGTCCTATACATGGTCATGCACCTTCGCAGGGGGTCTCATAGGGGTTGAGAGACCACTGGCTCTCGTAGATTGTTTATACAATTTATTTTGTATTTCCCGGGCTCATTGAGCATTTTGACCATGCCTAGCGCATGATGGCATTGTATAGGAAACTTGATTACATATATATATATATATATATATATATATATATATCAGACCCTTAGTATCTAGGTTTTTGTGATTCATTTCCACATGTATATTATAATGTTTCTTTTATATGCTTTTAGAATGTATGCAATGGAGAACAAATGATACAAATGCTTTCTTTCTTTTTGTATTTTGTGATGCTGATATATGATAATGCAGAAACAATGTGATTTTGAACTTTAGCTTCTATAAGCAATTTTCTGGTACTTCATATAGTTTTGTGAAACGTGATGACAAGCCGGTATGATGAGCGAGATGCACTTGCCCCACTCCTAACTCCACACAACTAGTAAGATGCGAGGCTCACACCCAAGAGTTAGAAAGGGCACAAGCTATGAAATTTGTTGAATGGTAGTGATGAGAGATAGACAAATATTTGGTGGAACCAAAATAGGATGCTACAAACCTATTCTACTCAAGTGAATCCATAGTTTAGAATGTGACTTGCTTTACGGTTTATCTAGACTTAGATCCGTAGATGGCCACATGGTAGAAAAATATGGTTTTCGGGGTTTTGAGCTCTCTTAGAATTTTGGAAATCTAATTCATTTGTTTTTGACTCAATATTTCAAAGGTTTATTTGAACTATTTGCTTATGACCTTCAACGTTTATTGTCAAGAGAACTCCCTGCACCTTGCCCCATGCTTCTAGTAGGAAGCATGGGCTTATCACCATGGACAAGGCATAGGTGAGTAAGGGAATTCCCATCCTTTCCCAATCCTACGTCACTTGTAAGAGACACGATCTCATCACCGAAGGTGGGTAGGGCAAGTAAATGTGTAAAAATAAAATTTTCTGTTTGATCTACACTTGACTTATTTATTTGAGAAAAATGTCAAGCATGTTCTTATTTCCAAAGAGATATACGTACGGGATAGATGTGACACTATGAAGCTTCTAGAATAGACCATAGGCAAGACACCTATCCTAGGAAGAAACCAAAAGTGAGAACAAGCATGCAGACCTTGGTATGGTTACTGTTAAGACTTTGTCATATCTAGCTTTAACTGATGAAATGATTAGACAGGTGATGATGTTATGAAAATGAAGAAGTATGATTGAAATTCTTATGCCAATACAATCAGAAGTTTATAATGAATTGCTTTAAGAATAAGTTCCGTGATCACAAAATTTTACGAAACGAATGGATAAAATGAACCTAACCACATGAAGATGCAATGTAGATATAACTATACAAGTAGTGCCAACGCTTCATGCATAGAATCATTTAAGGTGCACGGAATTGATAGTCTCACCAAATTCCTCACCTTCTAGTGTGCACAAGAGATACGTACCATTTCCATAGTATTTCATGACTTGGTATAGGCCCAACCATTTGAGCAAGAATTTCCTTCCTTCACCAGTCTTCTTATCGATCCGGATGTCTAGCCTTAGAACTAGATCTCCTTCATATATATCTCATTTATAGACCTTTTTATTATACTACCTAACATCCAAATCGGCATAGACTCTATGCCATTGTTCAAAGATCTTCCTAGCCTCGCTAGGATTTCTAGTTGGGAGAGACGTGCTTCTCTATAAGCTTCTTCATCCGTAATCCCTTGTAGTGAGATGCGAGACTAAGTATTTCAACCTCAAGTGGGAGAATGGCTTCCTGCTCCAATACCAATGAGAAAGGAGTTTCTCTGTTGGAGTTCTCATTGAGGTTTGGTGGGGCCACAAGGCTGGATATAACTTTAAATGCCAATCTCGTTTGTTTTCTTTTACCATTTTGAGGAGAATTATCTTTCAAAGTCTTGTTTGTTACTTCAGCCTCACTTTGCCCATTAGCTTGAGGGTAATACAAGGAGGATGTATGATAGTTTATTTTAAATTTACTTATAGCTCACAGAGACCTCGTCATTCTTAAAGGAAGTAACATTATCTCGAGATAATGATTTTTGGGACACCATACTTGCAAATGATCTGGTTTAAAATGAACTTGGTGATCACGCGAACCTGCAGTACGGTGGTAGAGGCATAGCCTCTACCCATTTGATAAAATACTTCGTGGCTATGATTATGAAGTTATGTCCATCTATTGATGAGGGAGAGAATTTCCCTATCAAATCTAGGCCCCATGTAGAAAAAGGCCATGGAGTAGCGATTGGTTGTAGAGCTTGTGCCGACATGTGAATCTCGTGGGAAAATTCTTGACATTTATGGCACTTGCGTACAAACTCTCTTTTGCATTGTGTTCTATAGTGGGCCAAAAATAACCCGTTCGATCTATTTTGCGAGTAGTGGCATGACCTCGAAGTGACCTCCACATATTCCAATATGAGATTCGTAGAGAATATTCTTGGATTCTTCTGTGTCAACACACCTTAGAAGCATTCCATCGAAAGCCTTATGATAGAGCACTTGTTCTATAATAACGTATTTAGCTACGATAATACGTAACCACCTTCCTTGTTTTGGTGTAGCACCTTCCGGATATGCATGGTCCATGATATAATTAATGATATTAGTATACCAAGGACATTCGAGAGATAGGAGGTCCGGCTTCGATGTAAGCATATGCATTCATTGGGAAAATCCAAATCTACTAGATCTCCCCGGCCAATAGGTTGTCATTACTAACCAATCTGTAATGATTTGTCACTTAATGAACTTTTAGTTGTGAAAGTTAATTCAATTCACCCATTAAGGTTATAAAGCATCCATCCTTTTTAGACAAGAACCCTTGCGTGAGGAAAGTTTGTAAATGGTTTGTTTTTACAATGACCCTTGTTTCTTGATTTAGCATGTAATGTCTTAGGCATTTGGTTTCAAAGACTATGGCAAGGCATTCTCATTACTTTGTATATAACGTGTTTCATAATCGAGTAATGTTTGGCTAATGAAATAGATTACGTGTTCTCTTTTTCATCATCTTCTTGAGCCAAATGTAGGTCAAGGCGAGACATTGGTAGCTCATGAGTATAAGATTAAAAGGCGGTCGCTTAGGAGGCATTAGCGTAGGTGGTGACAATAAGAAATGCTTAAATACTTCAAAAGTATCATTGCAGATTCATCCAATTGATACTATAATATTTCTTGAGTAGATTGTTGATTGGATGAATGGCAAAGCTTGAATGGGATGAATATTTTGATTGCATTGAGTTTCCCGAGAAACGATCGATTCCGAATCATCCGAAGGTGGTATCATTTCAAGAATAGCCTGGATTTTTTTTTGGGTCTACATCTATCCCTCATGATGATATAATGTAATCTAGGAGTTTCCCTCCTGTCACACAAAATATGCATTTTTCTAGATTTAGTGTGACTCTGTATTCGATCAAACGTGAAAGAATGATGCGGAGCACTTCGGGTGATCACAACACTTCCTGGCCTTGGCCAACAAGTCATCTACATAGGATTCCATGATTTTATGAATAAGATCGTGAAATATGTATGTCATTTCCCATTGGTATGTAGCACCAACGTTCTTGAGACCGAATGACATAACAACGTAGCAATAAGTTCCCCAAGGAGTTATAAACGTAGTTTTGGATTGGTCTTGTTCGGATATTATGATTTGATTGTATCTCGATAATCCATCCATGAGAGACAAGAGCTCAAATACGATTGTTAAGCGTCACAACGATGACATTAATGGATGGTAATGGGAAGTCATCTTTGGGACACGCCTTGTTAATGTCTCGGAAGTCTATGCAGATGTGTATCTTCCCATTATTTTTGAGAACAGGGACAATATTAGATACCCACTGAGAGTAATCAACCGGTTTGATGAACCCTACCCTGAGAAGCTTCATTACTTCTTCCTTTACCATGAGACCTACATTGGGTTTCATTGGTCTTGATTTTTGTTTAATTGGCTTTGCATCTGGTTTGGTGACAAGGTTATGTACCGCGATGTGTGGTTTAATTCTGTCATTTCTTTATAATTAAATGTAAAATCCTTTTGATGTTCTCTTTTTCGAGGATTCGATTTGTGTATTTCTATCTCTTCTCGAGTTAGTGAAGATCCTAGTTTTAAGATCTTCGATTCTTTCTCTATTCTGATGTTAATATCAATTTTTTCTTCAATCAAAGAAGTGTTACCTTCTTCAAACTCGGGGCGGGGCTGGAGGTAGTTCAAGATCTTATCCATTTTCTACCACATATATGTCGAGCTCCTTTTGTGAGGACAGCTCTATCATGGGATTTCGAAGTAAGAAGACGAATGTGGGATTAAGGACAAATCTACAACGTGATGGTTGAGATGTAACTCTACATAGGTATTTAAGTAATAAAGAGTGGCTCTATCACTTTGTCAATGTGATCTAAGATAGTAGATTTATTCTCGGCTATTTTCGTTAAGAGAGGATTTGACATTTACTTCACTAACGGTTCAACATGCGAAGGGATACCATGAAACGGGTGTCTTCCAACTCACTATTTAGAGTGAAGTGTGAAGTGAGGCTCTTGTCGAATCTACGAGAGGTATTTGTTCTGTGGGATTTCTTCAATTGATATGAAGTTAAATCCTTTGCTCGGATCTAATACCGTTGTTTTGTAGAGTTGTAAATGTTCAACTCTAATCTCATACACATCGTAGACTTGGTTTCTTTCTAATTGAGAGTCTCCTAACACCCCGATGTCATTAACACGGAGCCTCTTAGCTAGGATGAGTCCAAGGAGGAGGGCTTCATACTCGGTCTTTGTTGTTTGTACATTTGAAATTTAGTTTAAACCCGAACGGTAAGATCTTTCCATTGGGAGAAGTAAAGATCACACCTTTGACCCCATTTCTATAATGACATCTAGCTCCATCAAAATGGAGAGTCCAATATTTACTTGGGAAGATGGATGTTGGGACATTTACTATGTCCACTTATTCTCGCTTCGATTAATTCTACCATGTAGAGTTCCTCTGCTGGAAGAGAACCAAATCTAGGGTACACCCCATACCTACAGAATCAAATGGTAGGAAAATTGGTAGATCCTGTTCTAGCAATTTGAAAATTTTTGCAGTAGTTCCTAATGATACTGTTTCTACAATGTTAGCCTCATCCTTGAGGGCTGGGATATTCTTGATTAGGTTCATAACTTCTAGTTCTTATAGGTACCAACTTTTCTTCCAGTTTCGAGTTGGTTGGCTTGTTAAGTTGGTTTTTTGGGAGTTCAAACTTAGATTGAACACTTGGTATTTTCTTGAGTCTCTAGGTGTATATCGAATGGTTTTAGATCACCTTTTCTGCTATGAATACCTTTCCCAAGTGCGGAATCTTATTTCTTGAAATAACGTAGAAGGGATTGCCTTCATACGGTGTAACCATGGTCGTTGAGGATCATATTATATTTAGTTTCCCAATCTATAATATAAAACTCAAAGAGGATTGTTTTGGGTCCTAAGGTGACTGGTAGTATTACATTTCCAATCGAAGTGGCTTTAAGGCTATCATAGCCTCTTAGCGTATTCCGAGTCGTGGAACAATTTGTTTCTCCACACAATAGATTTCGAAGGAAAGAGAAGGGAACTATGTTAACTTGCTGCCCTATCATCAACCATTGCATGTTTAACATAATTTTTATAAACCCAAACTTGTAAATGCGAAGGCGGATCACCTCTTCGTGAAATCTCAATTTGTCTCGTTGGCATTTTGTTTATGTCAAATAAAAACTCGTATCCCTATCCGGCTTCCCTAGAGGGTGAATATCAAATTCCATATGGTTTACTTATGTTTCGGAGGTGGAGTGATGTTAATTAAATGACCTAAACCTAATGCTTCTAAAAGAGCAGCCCTATGGGTAGGAGAGTTCTTCAATAAGTCCAAAAAGGAGATATGAGAGAAGGTCTTTGTTAGGTCATTAATTAAATCATAGGCACCTACGGGTTCTACTAATGGTTGTTGAATGTTATCTGTCTCTAGTGGGTAACTTAGATTTAGGCCGAGAGGAGTACTCTCGTATCCTTATTACTGGATTCCACGTGTAGTTCAGTGTCTAACTCCACTAAACTGACTATCTTGGGTTGTAGCTGATTTCCTAATTGTGGTGCAACATGTGGATTTAGAGAAGTCAAGGCTTCATGATCATTGTTTCCTGTCATTACACCCTTTTTCATCCCTTTTGGATTTAATCTATTGTTATTTGGGAGCGGGTCATTGAAAATCTTGAGGGGAGCATTTTTAGGGGAGATTTCTCCCGTGAAATTATTTGGCGCAGGTGATGCAGGATCTAGCTAAGAACATATCTATGAAAAGTTGTCTCTGTTCTTCTGGAAGATGTTGCATGAACTTATTGTAATTGTGGCAAGTCCTAGTGTCATGGCCTCGAATTTTATGGAAACCACAATATGAGTTGGGATTGTAATTCCTAGGTTGTTGGTTTGGCACGTATTGTGGTCCAAAACTCTGATTAAACCGTTGACTATTAAAGTTTTACGTTTGTCGTCTTTGGTTTTGGTTTTGGTTTTGTTATCTAGTTGAATTATGACTTGGACCACGTCTGCAGGTCTGCCTTTATTGTTGTTTTTGTGGATGATTAAAATCCATTGAGTTGATTGTCGGGGTAAAGTTGTTGTTTCATTGATTGTTGATTGGCGGTGGAGCAATTACAACATTTGCTTTTTGTTTGGTTAGTTACTCCATCTGTTGTTGTGCCATGATATTTTTAAGGATTTTAGGTCCTTGATTGACGTTTTCATACAATAAGTCATAGTATTCTAGTGGGGGTGATTAACCTCCCATTTGTTCCATATGTCTTGCGACCACTATCTATTGCAACTTGATCTATTCGGAGGGCACTCTCAAGTACTTCATCGTAAGTCCTTAGTGGGAACTTATGGACTTCTTCCTTTACCTCTCTGCTGAGAGAATGAAGGAATAAATCACATAGTTCCATCTGGTCCATGTTTGGAGCACTTGCTGAAGAATAGAGGACTGTACACCATCTCTGGATGAAATGAGCGACAGATTCATTGTGTTCTTGCTTAATGTGAAAGAATTCTCGATTCATGTTCTCAAAAGTTTTTTCGTGTCAAACGCCTTGATGAAATCTTAAACAAGTTGTTTAAATGAATGGATGGAAGCTTCGGTGATTCTCAGTAATACCAATCGAGGGTGATGCCCTCTAAAGTTTTGGGAATATTTTGGCAACAACCCCATCCCAAGGAGCATTTCTCGAATGGTTGTGGCATAGGCCTTAATGTGTGCATTTGGGTCTCCTTCCCCTTTGTATTTGGGAAAATCAATAAGAGGTATTGGAAGCATGATGCTTCATATAGTGAAGTCTAAGGGGTTTTCAAATATTCTAAATAAGTTCCTATCGCATAGGTTTCGACCATCGATGGTGCTTGCTGAGGGGGTGGAGGTGGAATGGGTTGTTGATATGGCGCAGCGTATGCATTTGCAGGGGCATAAGGAAATCCTGTGTTTGAGTGAATATGCCAGAGAGGAGAAGATATCTCCCTGTGGTGATTTGGAATACATGTTTAAGTATGGAGGAGTATTGCCCAGGAATGGATTATTTTGTACTAGACTGGGAGGTATCATATTTTCCACCGGAATGGTGTTAGAAAATGTGGTTCTAGTTGGCGTTTGTTGCGAATACTGAGGAGGCATGCCCAACGTGCCTATTCCTGTGAGGAGGTCTACTTGGCCGAGATGATGTGGAGGATTGGAATTTCCTACCTGCATGAATTGAGAATTTTGACTTGCTTGAGAAAGTTCTAACCCTCTAACTTTTTCTACTAAAGTTGAGATGACTTCATTTGGCGAAGTCACAGTATTTTGCCTTAGTGGCATTTGTTGTATATCCTAAGGTTGTATAGGCATGTGGTACCTGCTATGAACTGATCGTTTCCCTACCAAGTTTCATCGAGGGCATTTCCTATAGGTAGAGGTATGGAGGTGTTTTCTTGAAAAGAGACCTCGGGTTGTGTTTGTAAACTTCCTATAGGTGGGTACATACTCCGAGAGCATTGTTCACTCCTAGCATAATGTATTAAATTTTCATCATCTAAAAATAGATATGGATCTGATTGTCTACTAATTTACGGTCTAAGCTTCACTTGAGGAGATGAGCCGATTCTCCCGTAAACGTCATGTTGTTCGAGCCCGAAGGCTCTGGTTGTTGCATTTGAGTGAGCTGGTCCAACTCCTCTATTTGGAAAGAAGAACTATACCTAGTCCTTGGAGGCAGAGTTTGTGTTGACAATCGGTTAGTTGAATAGTTTTCACCCCATGCTGAGAGCGAGGGTGATGGTTGTCTATTAAGTTGATCGTAGTATGCTTCAAGACCTAGGAGAGGTCTTCCATATGCATCGAATCCTGACATATTCGGGGGGTATATGAATACCCACAGAATAATGGGAAAGAGTGAAGATGGATGGAAGAAATGAAAAATGAAAGAGGAAGAATTGTTTCGTTCACGTCGGGTTCACAGATTTTGTATGATGGAAAAGTGACAAGTGAGCATGGGAATCTACAAGTAACTCTTCCTCGCACCCAACTTCCCAAGGTCATGCCGAGACATCCGGTGGGAATGGAATATACATGGGGTATGGAAAAACTAATTGGGCAATCTTATGTCTTCAACACGCACTAATGGAATCTGTGAATCTAAGGCAAGAAGGCCCTCATAACCTGAACCGGCATGATAGATCAATCGGCGAGGATGACTACTCAAAGGCTCCAATCAATATCAAGCTCTGGTGTGATTTGATCTTTAGGTTGTGGGATACGGGAAAATGACCTAGAATAGTTTCGTGTATATCTCCGGATAGGGTCATAAGATGCATGATGGATATATAGTGGATTCTATGGGCAATTCTCTAGTCTAGTCAAAAATATTTAGCTTCGTTTGTTGTTATATCTAACAAGGATAACGTGTGATAATATCTAGTGGAAGTGGAGAGGATCTGAATATTAATGTCCAGTAAACCAAAGGTGTCAACGTCTAATTGACCTATGAGCCTATTGAGTAATGGGACCTATGGATCACAATCGTAGATTCATGGTTGTTGTGGACCTCTTATGGTCATGTGCGGAATCAATCCCTAATCCCTAGTATCCGGTAGTCGTATGCCTTTTCGGCCTCTATATTTAGAACTACTTGATTGTGTAATCTTCTCGAGTATCTTATAGGTGTTACGCAACTTGAATTCTTAAGCTAGTGTCTATGTCGGTGAGAATGTCTCCGTGTCATGGTGTGGGACCAAAGGATCACAATTGAACATTTTCTCTTTTTCAAGCCCTTCTACAGTCACGTGGATATTTATCTAGGGTAATCATGTGGTTTGGCTAGTTTGACCAAAACGTATGCGCTTTGTCATCTTCTATGTTTAATCCTCTTAACTATGAGCTAATTTCTTGTAGGTCGGTTGTTGTTTAGAAGACTTCGATTCTAATATTTTGATCTACGTCAGTTATTGCTGCCACAAAATTGGGTTGGGGCATGATTGGCTTGAATATGTATTCTCTAGGCTCCTAGGTACCATGATTGTCATACAAAAGAAACAATGTAAATATAATGAAAGCAAAGTAAAACTAACTATGTAAAGTATATCTACAACATATATAACTTCTCTATTTTTGTGTTTTTGACGAATTATTTGAATGAAATTGAAAGAGAAATTATTTAAAATATCTAGCAATTGACAACTAAACTAATGAAGAAATTAAAACAAATAAGGCAGCCAAGTATAGCTATTTACAATGCGGTTGTAAGTCTATTCTAAATTACGAAGTAACTGATCTAATCTATTTGAAAGACTCTCGATCCTATGTCGAAGTGAGGAATGAATCATAGTTTCTCAGAAACTATCAATCCCCATAGCTTCCTTGGCAATATCGAAAGTGAGATTAACTGAAATGAAATGCTTTTACTATTCTATTTGATATACTTTAACTAGAACTTTGAAAGCTTGAACCTGGATTTTGTAGAACGATGGCAAATCTGATTATGTGTGGCTTTGTCCCCGGTGTGGTCTCCTCATTCCTTCATACTCACGTGAATCCGAGAAAAGCACGCAATGCTATACAGCATCAATAGAAATAGGTATTGGAACAATGGCGGTTTAGGATGTAGGCCGAATACAATGTGAGTAGGAGAGGGATAGTGCAAGAGAATAGAGCTTGGCTTATACAATTCCTAGAGGGATTTATTGTGAGTCATATGACACAAAACGTCCGAACCCGAAGCTATTCTTTGTGACGAACAAAACCTGCAACTCGAATGGCTTCACTGAAAATGAAACTATCCTATCTCAATTGATTGTATGATACAAGATATGACACTAGCACAAGAAGATTATGTGGCTTCTAAACAACAAAACAACACTAACTATGCATACAACAACTGAAAACTATGAATTCCTAAGAACCGAAAGACTAAAACTATGAAATGTAATTTTTGAGGGCCATCGCGAAGATCAACGAGCTATTTATAGAATCCCCATTTACCAAAAGGTGAAAACCAATTTGAACTCTTTAACCATAAACAATGCAAAAACACTATTCCAGGGAACCATAATCTTAAATACAAGCAAAGGCGGTGAAAAAATCTAGTAAATGTTGAAATTTTACACAAGTTGCATTAAAAGAACATTCGGAAAACACGTGAGGGACCGTTACCACTGACGGGCGGCGTTATAGGACCGCTGCCTGTCCAGGTGGCGGTCACGAGATACTACCCAAGCAAGGTGGTGGTTTTGTCACGGAAGACCATAACATTAAGAAAAGAGGGGAAAAGAGCAAAACAAAGCATGCGAGAGGAAAAGCGGGGCATGCGGGATGTTAATGTACATTTGGAGGGCTTTTTGAATCCTGAGCACCTTGCAAGGAGACTTGTATCATCATTGGGGCACGTGTAACGTTGTTCCGCATGTAGTACCCTTACAATTTTGAGTACGTACGTAGTACCTCTCTTAAAGAAGAATTTATAAATTAAAATAATTCTTGTAGATTTTTGTTGATTTATTCAACTACCTTTTTTCTTATTACATTATTGCGGCTCCATCTATCTATTGGGTAAGGTGCCATGTAATATCACCACCCATTCACCTCAATTTGGGGTGACCAACTACCCTTGAGCCACACACCCATGATAGCTAGAGCATCCATCCTACGGTGATAAATTTCCTTACATGGTTCTCACTATATAGCCCTTTTTGGCTACTTTCGAAGAAACAAGTGAAGGAATTCATCCCAAATAATATTGGGACATGTCGGATAGTGGAAAGTATCTACCTATTTCTAGTTGGCATTATGAGAACTTTCCCTTATAGGACAAATCTTCACGATGACGGATTAATTATCTTTGTATTTCTTGATGCTTTGGACAATATCCCTTGTTCCTAAGATTTTTAAGCCTAGTTTGGTCCATGTTTTTGGGCATGCTTCCAAATTGCCCATTTTTTTTTGAATTATCTTGTATCATGTTGCTTGTAAATATTATATAAGATCTTATTCATTTAAAAAACATCTTGAAAGAGTAGAAGCATGAAAAAATACATTAAAAAAATGACACCTTCATTAATGTGTTTATTAATTTCTAAATTTAATGGACTACTAGATGACATAGGTATGCTCTACATCTTTATGCATTGATCTCAAAGGTTATTGGTTATCATGGAGAGAAAGAGAAAGGAAAACGAGTAGAAGAAAATGTCATATTTTCCTATTAAAGCCAACTAAATTAATATGTCAATTGTCATCACTAAGGATAAAAAAAATTTATTGGCCGACCAGCGATTACATAGACATCGACATCTTTACCCTTAAGAAACTTATTACATTGTATAAATAAGCGTACATCTATATCGAATCATTCCTTTGGCTAAAAATCCATTATTAGGTGGTGTACAATCCATCAAAGTCACCTAGGGAATAATCTGGGTCCTATCCACATTGGGAATCTTTAGGCCTTGCCTCAGCAAGACTTAATCCTTGATGGGCTCATTCCAACCCATTCAACTTCACCAAAGGAACATAGGGCCCTTCGATACTAAGGATAAATTTGTAAATGACAGTTTTAAAGTAAATTAAGTAATTTATGTTATTATTTTTACTTATTCCAATATTGTGGCTCTATCTTGTCTATTGAGAAAGGTTCCCTTAATCATAAGGAATAATTTTTAATGAAAATAACAATTTTAGAATTATGTTGATTTATTCATCTCATATTTTTCTTATTATATTATTGTAGGTCCATCTATCTACTGAGGAGGGTTTCCTTTAATATCTATCATACACCTTTCATAAAAAAAAATTGTAAATGAAAATAATTATTTTTGAATTACATTGATTTATACATCTATTATTTTTCTTGTTACATTATTTTGGCCCCATCTATTGAGGAGGTGCCCCTTAAAATCTATTGAATACATCTTTCATAAAGAAGAATTTGAAAATGAAAATCATAATTTTAGAATTATGTTGAATTTTTCATCAACTATGTTTATTCTTATTACAATATTGTGGCTCCATCTATCTATTGAGGAAGCTGCCCTTGTAATATCTATTATGCATCTTTCATAAAGAAGAATTTATAAATGAAAATAACAATTTTAGAAATATTCTTTTTTAATCAACTACCCTTTTTCTTATTTCATTATTGTGGCTCCATCTATCTATTGCGTAAGGTGCCACTTAATCTCTATAATGTGTCTTTCATAAAGAAGAATTTATATATTATAATAACAATTTTAGTATTATGTTGATTTATTCAACTACCATTTTCCTTATTACATTATTGTGGCTCCATCTATGTATTGAGGAAGGTGCCCCTTAATATCTATCATGCACCTTTCATAAAGAAGAATTTGTAAATGAAAATAACAATTTAATAATTATGTTGATTTATTCATCTACTATTTTTGTTATTACATTAGTGTGAATCCACCTATCTATTGAGGAAGGTGCTCCTTTAATATCTATCATTTACCTTTAGTAAAGAAGAATTTTTAAATGAAAATGAAAAGTTTGGAATTATGTCGATTTATTCATCTACTATTTTTCTTATTACATTAGTGTGGCTCTAGTTATCTATTGAGGAAGGTGCCCTTAATATTCATAAAAGAAAATTTTAAATGAAAATAACAATTTTAGATATATGTTGATTTATTCATCGGCTTATTTTTGTATTACATTCATGTGGATCCATCTATCTATTTAGAAAGGTGCCCCTTAATATCTATCATACACCATTCATAAAGAATAATTTGTCAATTCGAATTATGTTGATTTATTCACTTAATAAATTATTTTGGCTTCATATATCTATTGAGGAAGGTGCATCATAATATCTATCATAGTCTTTCATAAAGAAGTGTTTGTAAATGAAAATAATGATTTTAAAATTGAGTGGATGTTTTCATCTACTAGTTATCGTAATACATTATTGTGTTTCCATTTATCTATTGAGGAAGGTGCACCTTAATATCAATCATAAACTTTCAAATAGAAGAATTTGTAAATGAAAATCACACTAAAGGAAATATATTGACTTATTCATGAATATATTTCTTATTTCATTACTTTGTCTTCATCTTTTCAATTAAAGAAGGTGCCCCTTAATAACTATCATACATCTTTAATAAGAAAGAATTAGTAAATGAAAATGACAATTTTAAAATTATATTGACTTATTTATGTGTTCTTTTTTTTAATTCCACTATTGTGACTACATCCTCTCCATTAAAAAAAGGGGTGTTTATTAATTACTAAATTTATAGAGTACTAAATACTACTCGTGTTATGGTCAGTGGTGTTCATTAAAAAAGGAAAACGAGAGGAAGAAAATATCTTTTATCTTTCCTATTAATGGTTATGGGTTTCCGATTAGGCATGTGAAGTGTCCTTTCGTCCGCTTCTTGTTATGGGAAGAACAAGTAAATCAAAATGACGGTTTTGCAATTAGGTAGAGTTATACATCTATTTTTTTTAAATGCCAAAAACAAATTATGGAAGATTAAAGTGTGTTTTCTATTTATACGGAAAAATGACTGGAAGTAAAGGCCAATTAATAATGTGAAGTACCCTTTCATCTATCTTTTGTCATGGTTAAGACAGAATTTATAAATAAAACGACGGTTTTACAATTAGCAATTGTCCATGGGTTGGTGTGAATGTTCAATTATTTCATATTAAAAATGTTAATGTTTCAATTTTATTTTTATTTTTTTGGGGGATAAATTTGGAGATTTTCAGTTTCGTTGTGAAATGATTTGTCTCCATCAAAAATTTGTCATGTGGTAAATTATAAATTTTGAAATAAAAAATGTGATTCCTTTGTTTGAAGGCCGTCTAGATTTTGTTTGTGTTACAACAATCAAGGGAAAATCGATGGAAAATATAGTATGTGACAAACCAACAATTATGAATTTCACTCACTCTAAATTTTCACTCTAACATTTCTTGTTGACTCTAAAGCTCTCCCTTTTCTTTAAATATATCGCATTAATATATCTAGGCAATGATTCATGATATACAACTTAATTACATCAAGTCAAAATGTGTTAACTATCCATACACTTATAAAAAATACCTTCTAGAGCATGAGTATTAATGAATTTCTTCTTACGATTTTTATGAGTATAACAATGTGCACCTAGTTATAGTGCAAATCTATATTTATAGATCCACTAAACATTACCAATAATCTCCATGACAACATTTCCATGATTGAAATGATGGAATGTATTGTGTATCTCTCTAAACAATTTCTCTTACAACAGTCTTGAAGATAAGTTCAATTTCTGGCAACAATCTTAAAGAAAATCTTGGTTACAGTGTGGTAGTCACCGATACTTGAATGTTTTTTACCACTATAATAGATGTTCCAATGGACATGTTCAACAACTCAATACAATTGCCAGCTTCTCACTATGGTGGTATAGGAATAATTATCTCTCCGCAACCACCACATCATTTAGTGCAAGCCTTTTGTGTGGCATATACCCTACTCCCAAGATGATTCATAAAATTTTACATAGATTTCCCATTGATGTGTGTGTGATCTATTTCACACAAATATACATGTATTATTTAATGGACATCAATCCAACTACATCTAGATGTGTTTTTACTATTGGAGCTTCCCATTATAGTAAGTAAAAATCTAAGAGAGTTATAAGAGCAGAGGTAACCAGATAACTCGTGGTCCCACAAAAATGCCAAATAGGCACCAAAATTCCCAAAGGGAAATCAAAGAGCGCCACAAGGGAAAGCATAATAATTACATAAAACCAAATAGCACTAAGCTCAAGCCACCACTCTGAGAGTAGTAGGAGGATCATCTTGAGGAGGGATGAAAGATCCACTCGATGAATCGGCCGAAGGAGGATCAATCTGCCACTCATCCTGTTATGGCATCTGTATCTATGAAGGTACCATAACTCCCCAATAAGGGGGTAGAGAGCTAATTTTTTTCTAAACTCCAGGGGGGAGAGAGCCCCGATGCGGTGATCTTACGATGACTTCCCCTCGGAGAATGACTCCAACATGTACCAGAAGATGATGGAGCTAAAGGGAGACCATGGGGAAAGGGAGAGCGGTGGTTATGATAGAGGCTTCTCCTACACGTTTCTTGCAAAGGTGGTCAACGAGGCGAAGATGAGTGAGTTGGCGGTAGAAAAGGGTCGGGGAGGGACCCGACTCATCGTGCGAGAGCACTTCCCAATGTGTGAGTAATTCCTGCAAACGAAGAAATTCCGAACAAATGTTTTAGCTTGAGCTTGAATCTATTTTCGCACATTAGAAAAAATAACCACTTTTTCTATAGTAGAGAATAAATCAACAATTTATCATTCTATAATATCATAATATTTGGAGCTTTCCAAATATGAAAGAGAATAGAACCTTTAAATTATTTCATGTATAGTATCAATATAATTAGGCCAAGGACTAAAATCTCCAAACAACGATAGGTGCCAATGAACAAATTTAGGGTGGTAGGGTTGCAATAACATATGATTCAAATACCACACAGCTTGTGCAGGAGGAGAAGACAAGAACAAATTCTTAAAAGATTAAGCTACGAGAGAAAACAACCTTTTGTGATTAGGAATTCCAATGTGAATAACATGCTCCACCTTTAGGAAGGCCTTGATAAATAATGTACTAAATAAAATGGTTTTATTTAGGCTCAAGCAAGGGTTCTCTACATGGGAGAGTCATCAAATCCATGTAGATTGGGCAAACTACAACCCCTAAATAGCTATGAGCTTAGCAATGACATGTCATATGGGACTTAATAGATGGTATTTGGTTTTGGCATTAAAGTGACAAAAGTAAATATCATGATGTCACTCCAGCAATCGTACCACCATGCTACGCAAAGAGCTTAATCCCCATTTTATGAATCATGACATCAAGCATCAACTCTTGAATTCTATAGATAGAGGGAAGGATTGAATTGGAAAGATTAAATTTTATCTTTAAGTCTGCCAAGGAAATATTGTCTCTATGGGAAACCAAATTGATAATGGCATGAATTGCTTTGTGAGATAAACGAAGAGATTTGATTCTTAGAGTTTCTATAAGTGAAATGCTATCTTTTGTGATAATGGGAGACCACAAGATATTTTGGGAATTGAAAGAGTTCCTGGTGACAAAGCCATTGCCAATCCTATGGATCGGGGTTTTGTAGCTTCAAAGGCCTTCTAGATGCTTTTTGTGACTAAAGTGCAAGCAATCTTGACGGAGCATTGGTGATAATTAAGGTATGCAACACTATATTACTCCAACATATTTTACTATAAGGAGCATCGGAAGTAATCCAATGTTGAAGAAGAATTTTCCAATCTTTATTTCGCAAAAGACATCTCAACACCCATTTAAAACATAAAGCCAATATTTTCTTATAAATATCAATAATACCCATGCAACCTTGATTGCATGGTAGACAAAAACTTCCCAAGCCACCCAATAAAAGATATTTGAAGCCTAATTTTTAGACTAAAGGTAATCCTGGAGTAACCTAGAAAGCTTTTGCAAGTAAGCACAGGATGGGCACCAAAAACATAATAATAAACACAGGTGGCCACAGAAATTGTGGTACACACCAGGAATTTAATCACACACATTGGGTATAATTTAGTCCCAGTCTCATACTACTATTCATATGGTGTCCGAGTGAAGAAAATGTTGTCCATATTTTACACCCTTGCAAAATGGACATCTTAACGAGAATGGAGTGTTGGAAGTTGGTGGAAAGAATTGATTTGTAATATTCATGGCAAAGCTGGTGAGTGAGTCGCGAAGGTCCGAGCCATTTGGTTATAACTAAAAGGAAGTGTTACCGGTTGGTAACAAAAATGGTGTTACTGGGCAGTAATAGAAACAAGCTTCCTAACAACAAGAATATTCATTATCATCCGATAATAGAATGTCAATCTTGGTTGATAGCGATAAAGAAAGAATCCCAATAGCCCATGTCATGTGTACAAATGTTTCCAGTGGACAACACATATGTATAAAATGTGTTACCAGCTGGTTATGAAAACTATCCTGACGACAACACTTTTGGGGCTGACTTGTTACCGACCGACACAATAAAGAAAATTTTATCTTCTATCAACAATAAAATGTGTTACCGGTTGAATACCCGAATATCAGCGTCAAGATTAGAATTAAATAGGGTAGGTGGCTGAAATGATAGCTCAACAACTATTTTTAATGGAGTATGGCGTTCATGTCTTCTTTTACCGCAGAGAAGTACCCTCGGGAACTACATTTGTATGGCCTCCCATTCCTCTTTAATGAATCCTATTGGTTAGTGAGGCAATTTTGAGGTCCTTCTCTCTATATATTGTAAAATCAACCTCATTTTGAGTAGAGACATTTTGGGAGAAATGGAACTATGTCAAAAAATTCCATAGCATTAATGAGTTGCAGGCCTCGATTCTGAGCATTTTGTAAAAACTATTGTCTTATGCCTACTTTGTAATGGATTGTCACCCTTTTTGAGTAATAAATTTTTTGTTTTGTGGTTTTCCTTTCCCTACCTTGAGTTATATTTCATGCATTTCATTCTATTTCATTTGCAGGTATTTTGTGCATAATTTTTCTTCTTACGTAAGTCTCAAATTTGTTGTGCTCTATGAAAATGGAGATGTAAATTTTGTTTTAGATTGTGGAAATTTTATTTTCCCTCTCTTAAGGCTTTATATTCCTATTTTAACTCACTAAGAATATCTCCACTCCCCTTTTTCTTGGTGTTATTGCCTCCTTTAGTTTAGGAATTTCATTTTATGCATTTCTCTCTCCCAGGGTCCTTTAGAATTGTAGGTTAGTATTAGAATAGTTACATTTCCCTTCCTAGGATTGGTATTAGCACTAGGAATAGGTAGAGAAATCAACCTTCTTTGGAGTTTTGTCTCAAATCATAGGGGTCCCACACCTTGAGACAATCCCATAATATGTAGATTACATTGATTGCTTCACTCATAACTCACTAGCAATCGGTGATACAATAATTTTATATTAACGGTTTTGGCACACCGGTGGGACATAGGTCATTTTAAAAGTGTTCTTAGATTTCATTTGATTTGCATTTTTTCATTGCGGTGATATAGGTGTGCTTATTGTTTTGATTTGGAACCTTTAAAGGTTTTTGAAGTAGACATTGTGAGTCCCAAGAAGAACACACGGTGGTGTAACAACCCAAGCTTTGTATAGTATATGATAAAGAGCCATACTCGGTCAATGACAAGAGAAGAAGGCATATTTTAGTATTTGTAGTTATCCCCATGCAGAGGAAGGAGAGGAAGAAGAGCAAAATATCGCCATCTCCACCAAATAGAACCTTATCAACACCTCTTATAGGTAGACCCTTCATTTAATCAACCCAGATTCCTCGAGCCAATTAGGATGACACATCGGTTAGCCACCTCAAGGAAAACCATATCCGTATATCAACTTCACAAGAAATTTTCTGGTGCCCCTCAATGCCCATAACCCTATTATGGTGATAGCATTAAAAATATTCCCTACTTCATGGTGGAAAACCATACAACTCCTATATATCACATCAAGGACATTGTCGATATGCTCGCGTAATCCACGAGATCAATAAATTGGATGTTGCGGTCAAGTTTTTAGCCTCCTTTTTAAAGGTATGGATTTTCATTTATTTAAGAGCTTAATAGCAGGGGTCCATCGCAAAAACTGGGATCAAATATGCAAAGCCCTTTGTAATCTATTTGGTGAAAAAGGATATAATTTATCTTTATTACAACAATAAACCGAAATCAAGAAGGCCCCAAATGAGAAGATGGAAGGTTTCAACTTTAGATTTAAGTGGACGCGGATTGGATTCTTATGGTCCTAAGGCCATCTGTTGAAGGTGCATTTCTCTATTTTCATAAAAATTTAAATTCTTATATATTTTTATGATACAACCTATGGGAGAAATAACTTTACCAAGGGCTTGTGCCATAGCTATTAGAGCTTATAATTGTCTCGATTCAAGTCGGTAAACTAGCACCTAGGCCACCATTGTTTCTTTATCCTAAAATGGGGAATCCTAGTTCAAGCAATACACCTGAGTTAGCCCCTATCCCTACCCCTAGAAATCAAATTTCCATCGAGGCTTCTACTTATTCTTCTAACACCTCAACTAAGCTTCGAGAAGCCATGAAGCAATTACATAATCTAGGAAATGAATTAGTGACCCTCATGAGGTAGCAAGCTCGAGCTCTAGACCTTACAATCCTTAGGCTCAAGAAAATAGGCCTCCTTTTTAGCCTAATAGGACTCTTTTGAGTCTGCAAAGAAAAATCAAATTGAAGGGCAATATCAATTTTCCAACCCATTTCACCTTATAATCTAGATATAGTTTCAACATCCAGGATTTGGTTCCAACTCATAACAACATGGCACAAGAGTTGAATGGTACTTCCCATGTAATTAGCATCGCAATCAAGCAATGTGCTTCAATGGTTCACTAAATCCGGCCATAATGGTGCAAACCGTCAAAGGTGTGTCCGATGAACCAAGTGAGGAAGAGAATCAAAGCAAGCAACTCGGTAATAGGCTACTCTTCTTTGAAACCACAACTGTCAATTGGAAAATGAAGGACTTTTTTGGAGTGAATCAAACTCCTTTCCAAGGTGTAGCTGTCGATACATGGTGAAAGAAAAGAAACATACGGGAGGGGAAATCATCTAACCCAGTTGTTCCTCATCCCACTCACCCCACAAGGAATTAGAAATGCAAAAGCAGCCCCGAATGTGCAAAATCATCCTAAGATACCGATTAGCAGCTCGTGGGCTAACCCAAGTACCAGAAAGGATCATACCAAGAAACAGGAAGAAAAGAAAAAAAATCCATTCAATATCATCGATCAGATGAAGAAGACCAATGTCTAGTATCCTACCTACGTGTGTTAAAATGGGGTCTTTGAGGCGAGCTTTGGACATCCATGAGGAAATGTGTTGGATGAAGTTACAACTTTCCTAGGAGACATGTATGTAAAATGTGGAAGCATAGACAAAGCATGTGAACTACATCAAAGAGATGTGTTCTCATGGAGTCCCATGATATAGCACGATATACACAAAATGGATTTCTTGAAAAGGATTTATAAATTTTCAATAAAATACAACTTGCAGTTGAAATCCAAATTAAACAAACTTTTTTGTGTTCTATGTATCTCAAGCTTCACGAGGTTTAGTGGATGTAGAGGGTTGTACATACTTCAATCACATGAGAAACATTATTTGGTGAAAAGGTTTGCATTATCATGATAGGAATGATACTATATATTTATTATGTATTTTTTCCAAATAGTTTACATTCTTCCAAATTTTGCACACAATATGTCTATGCACTAACATTTTAATTTTTAAATTTTTATGATTTTTCAAAAGACAGTTTGGGATGACACAAAAACCTAGAGCAGCTGAAGAAAACATTGTTCTTCCACCATATTAAAGCACTCACATGTTGTATCTAAAGGAGAAATTCTATTTTGCAAAAACTCATTTATAAAGGGGCAGAGAGGATGCTGGAAGAGCTTGTGGACAATTTGTACTTTACACCTTCTACTTGGAACATTTTCCTAAAAGAATCCAAACTTTTTCAACAAACCCACAATCATTTAACACATGATTTTCCTTACATGTGTATTAAAGTATTCGAAGAGGACCATTCACTTATATACATACCAAGGATTACTACTCATAACAAAAACAAAAAAAAAAACATTTGATAAAGCATATTAAACCATTGTTTATTAAATTTTAATGGAAATGAAAAACAAAAGAAAAACCCAATATCATATCAAACTTAGAACATTCACCTCGTTTCCAAAAAAACAATTAAAATGTGAAAAAGGGAAATCAAAGAAATTAGTAAGTGAATGTAGAAAAGAAAATAGTGTTTCCATGTACATGAGAAGAAGGCATGTGGTAATAAAGATACTCGGTGCTTATACCTACACCAAATTTGTTTTTGTCTACCCTCAACATAACCCGGTAGGTTAAGGTTATTAACTATTTTCCCGCATCTCTGCATATAATAGGAAGCTCTACAACACTCTCATGGCCATGGACGGTTTTGGAGTTTCCATTGTATTTGCACCCATGGCCGCCACATGGGCTTCCTACATCAAAAGGATTCGATAAAAAAGGCCTTGTTGAGACATAAAGAAGTTTTAATTCTATCCAACGTATGGCATCCACCTCTAAGGTTATGGTAGCATGGAGGTTATAACGTAAGAATTGTCTCCTTCGGTCCTCTTGAGAGGCCCAATCCCCATTCAAGCAAAGAAACTTGAAATTGACATTTAACATCGAGGTCATGTCTTGTTTAGAAGAATATGCGAAAGTGCACCGAATCATTTGAATTATGACTGTGTTGGAAGACCAGTTTGGACATGGTGTTGAATATGAATCTATGGTGTCTCCTCTTCTATAGGAGGACAAAAAGAAGTGCGAAGGATTTATCTACAAGGTACTAAGGTTGTAGTGAAAGAGCCTTATCTCAAGTGAGCTCAACAGGCGAACTCCATCTACTTTCAATAAATTTAATTTTTCTCGCTTCAATATTATGCTGCCCATAAAAAGTGAAAAGTGTTAATTTAATATAAAATATTAGCGGAGGGAATTTAGAAACAAAAACTATTGTTTTGTCTCCAATTTATGTCTTCATGTATCCCCTCTTGTTGCAGTGGTTGGTTCTAGCTTGTTACTTAACGGAATTTTTGGAGAAGTGATTGGAAATCAATTAAGAAGATTTTGCCATATGTTGTTGTTGTTCTAATCGTCATTATCAAGAATTCAATTTGAAATTTAGATAATATCTGTTGAAAAGTCGTTGAGAATGGTAGACATGACTTGGAAAACAGTGGTGGAAATTATAAATTCAAACTTGGTTTAAATTTTTTGTTCCATTTTACAAGTAGTCATCGAACTCTACCATAGGCGTTTAGAAAGCAAGGATATGGATATCACCGTCACAAGTTCTGTGCTTGTTCCACCTGCAACTCCTCCTCCCCATCATGTCTTGTGGGTGTCCAATATTGATTTATGTTTCCCAATTCACGGTCTCACTGCCTACATTTACAGGCCAGTCATACATTCTGATATGCAGACAGTATGCCAAGGGCTTAGAGAGGCGCTTCGTAAGGTGCTGGTGCATTTTTATCCCTTAGCCGGAAGATTAACTACAGACGAGACGGGACGAATCTCTGTCAACTGTAACAGCGAGGGGCACTGTTTTTAGAGGCGTTTACGGAATTGAAGATTAATGATTTGGAGGATATCGGAAGCCGGCCTTCAGAGCTACAACTCTTGCTCCCCACAGTGAGCTACAGTGAAGACATCTCAGCACTCCCCCTGCTCATTCTTAAGGTACTAATTTCAAGTAACTACCCAATATTTTCATCAAACTTGGAATAACTCTCTTGTTAATAATGTAATGACAGGTGACTACGTTCAAATGCGGAGGAATTGGTTTGGGCCTCGGAATTTCACATATAGTGTGCGACGGCCTGTCGGCTATAAATTTTATTAACACCTGGTGTGATATAGCTCGTGGGTTAGATGTGAATGTTGGCGATCTCCACATTGATCGCACTCTGCTGCGTGCACGAAGTCCCCCACAACCCACTTTTGCGCATCAAGAGTTGTGCTTACAATCTCCGCCCCTCCTCATCGACAAAATAGAGAGGGAAGGAGGAGATGTATCATTTGTTATGTTCAGGGTAAGTAAAGAGCAACTGATTTCCTTGAAAGCCATTGCCGCAGATAACCCAAGTAAGCGCATCTACACAACCTTCGTTAGCCTCAGCGCTCATCTTTGGAAATGCTATTGCATTGCCCGTGGTTTTTTGAAAACCCAGGAAGTCATATTACACACGCCTGTAGACGGGCGAAGGCAACTCCACACACCTCGTGGATATTTGGGCAACGTTGTTTTCCCGGCTGATGTAAGGGCTGTTTCTGGAGATATCGTGTCAAAACCGATTTGGTATAGTGCTGGTATAATCCATGAAGCATTAAGCAAGATGAATGACAAATACCTACGGTCTCAACTGGATTACCTGGAATTACATCAACAGATTGGTGCCAGTCTCCACTATCCACTCAGCACCGCTTCCCTCGTTATTGTTGATTGGACTCGTTTACCGCTGTACGAGGCGGATTTCGGATGGGGAAAGCCCATATCCGTAGCACCTGCTCTTAATCCTCAGGTGCCTCCTTGTTACATCCGGCCAAGCTCAAATGACGATGAAAGCCTGTCCATTAACGTGGGATTGCCGAGCAATGAGATGACTCGCTTTCGCACCTCATTTTACCAATTCTAGCCTCTCCTTCACATTTTACCAATATTATTATAGAACTCATATTAATAATATAATTGTAATAGTTAGTATTAGTATTTGGGTGAGTTGTGAGAACAACTCACGTAGCTATTTTGGTGTGTGAGATAATAAAGGGATTAGAGAGATATCCTTGGGATAGATTTGAGAGATTCTAGGAAGGGGTTGAGAGATATGAGGGATGACTATTGACTCCTAGAATCAAGGAGATCAAACTCTATATATTGTAATCTCATACATGGATAATATATCCCGAATGAATATTCAATTTCTATATTATTATTATTCGTTGTTTTATTGTGCAGTTTTTATCGGTTTCTTGCCCTCTTTGTGTACATTGTTTTCATTTGTAGTTTGGCGGGTCTTTAGACCGCCATATCCCAAGGAGTGAGGTGGGAAGACTTCATTTGTTTCATTTGGTCTCTATGGCAACTCTGTTTTAGCACTATCGTGTACCCCCTTTCTTACATAATTTGATTTTAAAAAAATTATTCATCAAATATTCTTATAAAATGTAATCAATATTTTGTTAAAGTTGTCAAAACATATATATCTAACTAAATAATCTATATTTTTATGGTAAAATTAACATACCATACATATATTTTGGCATTTTCAATTAAATATTATTTGCGAAGAATAATAATATTCTTAAAAATTGTAATGCCCCTCTGTTCCCACCTTGTCAACTTTAGTTTCAAGGGATCGAGTTAGCTTTAGTACGAGTTGAATTCCCATTCTTCGTGTCATGCTTCGATCTGGTTAACTCACAAAACAAAATAATAAGAATAATAAAGATAACGTTGTAGATGTTCCTCCACGGAAAAACTAGCTAAATGTTATGGAGTGTCTCGCCGTCTTCGAATGCTCATGGGTCGTCGTTTTCTTTTGCTATTCTCTCGAACTCGAAATCATATTTGATTATTGAGTTTGAAATATTATTGTTGCACTAAAATTTCATCAAATAAAAGTTTTACGGAAGAATAAAAAAGATGATATTTATAAATTTGAAATAAAAATAATTATATGATAATAAATAATTTAGGGAAAATTATATAATTTCCTTCAAGTTTATCCATATGCACAAGAATTTAAACAATTTACATGAGGGGCTATAAAATAAATAAATAAAATAATTATGTAACTAAAATAATAAAATACAGTAAAATGGCGGAAAAGCCTAATAGGCGACTTAGGGCGAATATGATTTTGTTGTCTTAAAAATTATTGTTTTCCCTCTCTTGTTGGTGTTGGGCGGCTACCATGGAGGGATAAGGGATGGGACACCTCAGCCTTTGCCAACAGCCTCCCAAGTCGTGCCCAAATGGGAGTTTTGGATCAGAATATGGACATCCTCCTTGTTATTTATTCTTGTCATGTTATACATGGTTACGCCCATTTGGGATTTTGGAACAATTCAAAGAATTGTTTCTAGAGTTATTGTAAGGGATTTCTTTCCTCTTAGAATGATGTTGATCTTGTAAGCTCAATTTTGCTTTGTTTTTCCTATTAGGCGTCCAAATTCATATCAATCATTCTCTTGCCAGTTTATAGACTTGGACTAGTTGTGTGGAAGATTTACTTTGTGTTAACAAGAGGAAGGGTTCAGTTGGATTGTTGAAAAGATTTGGAACCTACCAAAGGTGTTTAGGAAGAGGATGTCTTTGCTTGCAAGCACCTGTAGTTATGTAAGCACTTAGTATATGACCTATGTGACAAAACACCTAATGAAATGAAACCTCAAGACTTGCAATGATTAAAATGTATACATGAAATGGGTTTTTTAAAAGACCTGCAGAAATTTACATTTTTATCTATTTCATGTTGGACCGTTGAAGCAATGAGGAGCCTAGACAAGGCATGTGAATTGTTTGACAAAAAGCTTTGATAAAATGCGGCCTCACAAGCCAACAATGATTGGAGGATGATTATAAAATGGGTTCATTGGAAATACTTTGGAAATTTACAAACAAATGCCCTTTTTCCATGTATGCCAACGTGGGAGAATAGACGAGGCACATGAAATGTTTGAGGAAATGGATGAAAGAGATGTGATCTTGTGGCCTACAATGGTTGTAGAGAAGAACGAGAGTTGTATGTAGTGGGTATATTTTTGTAGCACCTCTCCTACCGACTACTTTCCATAATGTTCGAGAGATTGAGAATGGGAGTTGATGGTATTGGCATTGTATGATTAATATCGCTACATTTAAAAAGAAAGCAAGAACAAGGTATGCAATTTTTTTATATAAAAGTAAATCAAAAGAATAACAAGAATAATAAAATTTAAATAATTTATAATTGTAATTATCCCCATATAGGATGGGAATGGAGGCATATATGAGGGTGACGGAAAGCGGTGAGATCTAGATGGCATTAAAAGGTCCAGGTTTAATATGAAATATGATCGCAAAGCCATAATCGAAGCTCCCTGGATCCCTAATTACTCTTATTTGAGCTCTCGTGTGCGTTATGGTGGTGGCATAGGTCCTAGCAAGATGGAATGGATGGGAAGGATCAAATCCCAACAATAAACACTCAACCTAGCCAAAATAAAATGAAATGGATGCTCGGGCTAGAGAATCCTTAGTGTAGACTTCACGAGCAATGATATTGTGAAAATGGTGGCCATTCCTTGGACAATAATAATGGGCACTTTGATCAGGTCGGGTTTTGTGTAAATGGCGTCAACTCCTTGGGCAGTGAACAAGAAAATTTTAATTGAATTGGTTTGGCCATGGGGACCACCAGTGGAAAGAGTGCACCTTATCCATCTCAAAAGCAGAGTCTCCCTAATAAAAACATGTGTGTCATTAATGGCTCCAAATCAAGTGATGGTGGATTTGGGGATGAAAAAATGCAAGCATAACAAACAAGAGAAACAAGGGAAATAGGCGAAACCATGTTAACGGCTCAATTTGGGCACAAGGAAGATATATAGCTAGGGATGTCCTACGAGGTGCTAGTAGCCACAGATTAAGGGAACATCAAATCTTATGTTGTGGTGGTGTCTAAACAACAAGGCAACATGAAATGAAACGAGGCCAGCTCTTGAAACCCTCACAGAGACTCTGCAAGCATAGAATAAAAAATAGAATAAAAGTGGAGGAATGTGGATTCTAAAGATGAAAAATTCACATAAAAGTGATTAGTGCGAAACTAGGTTGAAATGTGTTGTTAGATGATGTTGTGTGTAATTTACGTGCATGGTTAGTAAAGGAAAGTGTCATCACAAGGTGTCTCATCGTAGATCTATCGTCATCGTCTTCATTTTTTCCCCCAATTTGACTCTTGTTTCTTATATAGCTAGACCTGTAAGGAGAAAATGATCAAGTAGTCAAATATTTATGTATGTAAATGTCAAATATGCTATTTAAAATATGAATGTTTAAAATAAGCAACTACAAAATACGTAAATATAAAATATGCTAAAAGGAAAATGCAAATGGAACATGTGCACCTAATCCATGTCGAGAGAAAGGGTGTAGAGGGATAATTTGTCTTTGGTGCGGGGCTTTTGGGAAATCTTACACCACCCAGTGAAGAAGTGTAGAGAGGAAATGCAAAGTGTTCTTGACCTTTGACCACTTTTTTCGAAATGTGTATGAAGAGATATCTGTATTGTCCTCAATTTTTGGGTGATCGACACCACATGGCCAATGTAGTGTAGAGAGGCACACCCATTGTAAGCCCCAAGTCTGTAACTACTTCCCGGAAGTTCTAATGACACCATGTCCTTTAAAATTTGTTGTGTATGGAGTTCGTTTACTAGTTTGAACTCAATAGCTCTATGTAAACCCACAATGCAAAGGGTGGAAATTGCACTATACCAAATCGGTGTAAATATGCTTCATTAGTATGTAGAAACCCTCATGTGATGCCCCTCATCTTTGGTGGTGCATGTGACATTGCTAAAAGGATAATTTGGCCCCAAAAGAGGACCTACCTCACTTTGACCTATATAACTCCGCCCTCTAGGGGAAATGAAAAGCACTTGGTAGAAACCAAGGTGTGCACAAAAGGGGATGGCTTGCCAAAAGAAGTGTTAGTATAAAAACACATGAATTTAATAAGACAAGTGTAAAATACACTGAGATAATGTAGTAACTCCCAAGCATAGTAGTGTAAACATGCACAAAACAAGTAGGCCGCACAAAGAAGGTTACAATCATGGGACATCACTAACGATGTCGTAAAACACATAAGGCCATTATGGCCGTAAATAAAAAATAAGTGTGCACACAAACATAGGAAAATCCCACATACAATTGCAAACAATAGAATACAAGGATATAAAAACAAGAAAGTAGCCATGAAGACATGTAATCCTGCAAAACAAGTGTTGCACATGAAACACCCGTTAGTATGTTAGAGAAATAACCAATATTTCAAAGCATGTATGAGCAAGTAATGTTAGATGATAAGTAAAAAATGAAACAATAACACCTCGATAATAATAATGTGGATGCCCTCGATTATGAGTATAAGAAGGATAGAAGGTGAGCATCCATGCCGCATGTAGGAGTCTTGTATTGATGATCACACTAGAATAAGGCATAAACGTATATGTGTGTATGATATAAATAATGACATATAAGAAATTGGTTGAATATGTGTAGTAAAGTGATCATGCAAAACACTTTCAAAAAATGCTAAATGCCCCCAAGACAATGCAACATGTTGTGGATTGATAGAATGGAATGTCGAGATGGAATGATAGGAGCAAGGTGCCCCCTGAGTTTATGGAGGTGTATGTAATGAGGTTCATTTTTTTCCCGTTAGTAGAATAAAATGAGCTGTAAACAAAATTTTCTCATTGGGAAATGGTTGTGTAATGTTTATTTGTGTCTAGTGTATTGTGATGAATGTGTATGTGTAGTGGTTATGAGATCGACATGTAAAGAGATTTGCGTGAACCCTATAGCTAAATATTATATCACGAATTGTTGAACGAATGACCGTGATTGATAACTAAACATATATCACTATACGATGATAGAATGGAGGGTGGTGATTTAGCCTAAAGCGTATACCACTATATGATGGTAGAAATAGTTGAGGATTATCCTAGATCATATGTCACTAAGATGAAAGGATGAGTAATGATTTAACACTAGGTGTATATCACTATAAGATGAAATAATGTATGGTGGTTATTTAATTTAAAGCGTATACCATTATATAATGATAGGATGAGTGATGATTTAGCCTTAAGTGTATATCACTAAATGATAATAAAAATGGGTGACGATTTGGCCTAAAGTGTATGTTACTAAGGGATGAAATGATGTAGGTGGTGATCTAGCGTAAAGTGTATACCACTATAAGATAAAAAGGGGACGAGTGAGGGTTTAGATTAAAGAATTGTTATCCAAAATTCACCCCCCAGGGTAATTTTGATAACATGCATCAGATTATTCAGTCCTGAGCAAGTAGATTGATTCAAAGCCCAAAATCATGTTTTTGGGGCCCCCTCGGCTTCTTTCTAACTCTCCCATCCAAGAAGAAAACCCAACGAGTTAGAAAAGGTGAAAAAATTGCAAAAACCAAGCTTGGGGCCGAAAAAATGAAGAAAATCGGCTAAGTCCTAGTCCAGGCAGCACGGGACAGTTGGGACGTTGGGGCGCGAATCACCCAAAGCCGAGACAGTCCGCGTAGTAGTTTGGGACATCCGGGCCAAAAGTACGCGTGGGGCGTGGATCGGCCGGTTTGGCGCAAGTCGGTCCATTTCAGGCGGTTCGGGAGATTTTGTCCCCAGATAGATTTGGGACATCCGGGCCAAAGGTACACGAGGATGCGAACCGATTCGGCCGAAGTAGGGAATTTCGTCCGACAATTGGGACAAAAATGCAGCGTGGGGCCTTGAAAAGCTGAAAGAGCCGCCAACGAATCAAATGTTGCCACATGTCTTCACCTCAAACAAGAGCAAGGAAGCCCGAATCGGGTGGTTCGGAGATATTTTTCCCAAGCAGTTTGGGACAGCTAGGCCAAAGGTACACAAGTGACGTGTGGGACGTGAAAATCTGAAAGAGCCGCCAACGAATCAAATCTCGCCACGTGTCTTCACCTCATCGGCCGGTCGGGAAAATTTTGAAATTTTTTCCAAAGGAAAAACAAAAGAGAAATGGTTAGGAAGGGCCCATGTCCAATGAAATCGTGCCATGTGGCACTTGAGTGGCAGAGCGTGGGGAGAAATGGGAAAATTTTCCCAAAGTGAAAAATACCAAATTTTCGAAGGACAAAGTGCGCCCCTCAGGCCCGAGCCAATAAAATAGTGCCACGTGTCCAAGTGGCAAGAAATTAAGGAAGGGCCCGAAAGAAATTTTCAAAGGATGAGCCCGCAGATGAATCAGAGCCCGACACGTGTCATCCAAGTGGCAGAGCGTGGAAAAAATTCAAATATTTTCCCGCCGATCCGTTTTGGCCTGTTTTTGCCCTAAATCTTCAAATCGCCATATCTTTCGATCCAGAGCTCGGATTTTCACGTTCTTTATATCAATGGAAAGATGGTGAAATTCTCTACACGATTCAAGGTCAATCTTGCATTTTGGTTCAGTTTGGAGAGATAAAATCAAGAAACGTCTCTGGCACGTGGTAATGGCCAGAACTGACGTTTCAACAACTAGTTTTAATGTGAAATGGGTCGCATTCTTCTCCAGCACGGCCAAAAATGTCAGGGCATGGGTCTGTAAGGACGCCCATGCTATTTTAATGCATCTGCATTCAATGAGGAATGGCTCCCACGTTTTTTCACATTTTTTCTCTCGTGGGCTCAACCCATGCATTGTAAAAATCCAAATTTGGCTCATTTTTAAGGGTGGTTCATCTTTTCAGCTCTGCCCTAACAAGAATATGTCACTAGCCTAAAATCATCGTATGATGAAATGTCACATTGTGAATGTAAGGTTCATTTGATTAGTAAACCTTTAGGAGTCGAGTATAGACTGGGGAACTAAAGTGTTTCATAGGGTGGTGAATGCAACGTATAGAAGATAACGTAGTATAAACAACCAAGTGATGAAAAGTGTGTGTAAATGCACGATATGTAAAATGTGATGCCAAATAGGTTATATGCATAAAATGTAATGTATAATGTGTGATGTAACATATATAGGTAGACTAATAATGTACTATGTAGGGATGGAGTAGGAAGCTAAACTCATATTAGATGTAGACTAGCGTAGTATGTAGAACTGCACAGTGTAAGATGCGGCTTGGTGCATAGATACCCTAATGAATGTAATGCAATAGATGATAAATAGTATAATGTAGAATAAGTGTAGAAGGAATGGTGTATGATGTGAAATATATGATAAAATGCGATGTTTAATGCCTAAAGTGTGGCGTGTGGTGTTTAGTGTAATGGTAATCCCTTAATGGTGAAGTTTGAACTGAAGCACAAGAGTGTGTTATCGGGTAAGGATGGTGTCATAATACGGGATGATTATCCCTATGAAAGAAGAGTAACAAATGATGATGCATAGATAGTAGATTGGGGTGAAATTTCATGCCCCCCCAGAGTGTGTATGAATGAACTAATAAATGAAGGTGAAGGACATAGGTCCCTCACCGATGCCTATAATGATGAAAGCACATGACCATGCTCGAGTAATGATGGTGTGGTAGAAAAAGCTGTGCAATGGAATGAAGTTGATATGTATGCGATGTATGGATATAAGATGAAGATCGTAGTATAGTAAAGTGTGTTGGCCATGGAGATTAAGGCAATGTCGTGTGTGCGAAGAGGATGATTATTCTACACGGAATAAAATTCGGTGGTGATAAACTTTACGATGCACTATTTTTCCTAGAAAGAGGCGTATGTTGGTGTGTAGTGTTGGTACCCAAATTGATTCTCCCTCGGAAGCCGAGAAGCATCACGAGTTTGGTAGGAAGATTAGAGACAAGCGAGCATGTAGCATTTCGTTTTGAAGCTAGGGAAGAAATGCAGTTGCTCTTTGTCACTCAAATGTGGAGAAATGGGTAGCACCCTCAAGAGGATTTGACCTATCCTCACTACTTTATGGTTGTGCCTTTCAACCAAGGTGAGAGGACCCTTTTATAGCCTGTTGTTTATGGAGGAGATGGAGATGTCCTTCCTTGTGAAGTATTAATAAGACTTTGAAGAAAATATGATCAATGCAACAAAACCTAACTCTCATGATTTTTCACTCTAGATAATGGAGATATTTTATAAAAGGTTCAGCCACTAAAGACAATGAAAACTTGATTGTTTCTACATGTTTTGGTAGTAACAATTATGCATTTGCATACATACATGAAAAATAGGAATAGTATGGTTATGATAAGTTGTTTTTAGTGAATGTTTGGTGGGAGGTGAAGTAGGATAAAGTTGATTATACCAAATATTTGAGAAATTTTACAAAAATGGAAACCTTGAATAGCATAATGCTTTCAGAGTAGCTAGGGTGTTCCTTTAACTAGAATATTTGCTCCAATAGAGGCCAAATTAGTAATTTTCACAAAAACTTCAAGGATCCAAAATGAAGGTTCAAATTGGAAAACTTAATTGAACATTATCAATATTTGTTTCATCATGCCTAAGATACCCTCAAAGGCTAACAAACAATCTTATAGTCATGATAGGAGTCATAGTGATTTTAATTTTTTTATTTCACTATCAAATGAAAGATATTACGATAAATGAATTTACAAATGCCACCAAACTATCGAAGAAAAAGATATTGTGTGATTCACACAGATTTCAATGTAAGAATGCAACGGGAACAAGAAAAACTACTTGTAGACATTCGAAATGAATAAAACAGAATTTTTCTCAAGAATAACACAAATTAAATTGATTTTGGTTAAAATTATATGCGGTGGAAATTTTTTCGAACAATCTCATAGATTTTTTATGGCTATACACTCACAACCACCTTGACATGATCAAATTTAACACAAAGGAGATAAACAAGCTTCTTCAGATAGTTTCTCAGAAAGATGGGCTCTATCAAGATTTTCTCTTAGGAAATTAGTTTCTGACTCCTAACACTTCTACATTCACAAACTCCCAACCCTTTGCATGAAAAATTCATGCAATTTATAATACTTCACAATGAGCCTTTTCCCCACAAAAAAACCAAACATTAAAGGCACCAATGCTCGCCATGATTTTGATTGCGATTCCAAGAATCGATCTCGTAAAAAGTTTTCAGTGCTCAAGGGTGGATCTCTTGAAATATCTCCCGCCTTTAACTCCCTCTTACGGTAGATCACTTTGCCCTCTACTCAAATCACCACTTCCTCCCCTTATCTATCAAATCCAGCTCTTTGCTTGCTCAGGAAGAAAAAATGGAAGATCAAATCAATCCCAAAGGTCAAATATCATCTTAATGGAAAAAGACATCCCTAGATCTCCCTCACCAAACTCAGATATAAAATTAACTTCCCTTCCTTATTTGGCGTGCAAGAAATATCAAGAAATCATGAAGACTCGCACTTCCAGGAGCTGCGAGTTAAAATGGTGGAAAAAATAAATACAGATGTATAGCTACATTGATTTCTATTTTGAATTTAGGCTGTCCCACGTGGGATATCAATTTAAAACATGCCTGCAGGTTCCCTTTTCCTTTTACAACTTTTAGGAAAAATTAAAATTTTCACATTTTGCTCCACACCTCCGCCCTTGAGAAATGAGCTTGACACGTGTCCTAAGGTGGGTCCCAAAGGAAGCGCGGAAAAATTCTACTATTTCACCTCTTTTTTGAAAAGGGAAAATTTTCCAAGTTTTCCTGCAGCTCCGTCCTTCCACTCCTAACCTCGATGTGGGTCCCGAGCATAACTACGTGTCCCTTTTAACATTTAACTCCTTTCCCCACAAAAATAAAATTTTCCAAATTTCCCCTAAAGGTCCGTAAATACGTCTACCGTTATCGGAGCAAGTTTGGAATTTTCTTTATCAGGCTGTGGGCCATTTTGATGTTTTAATCCTTTTCATGATAAAAGACAAAAAATTCAATTTGCCTCACGATGGCCTACCTCCCGTCCCTTTGACTTTTTAAACTACCACGCGTCATGATGGCACATCTTCAAAAATGATTTGGCGGGGCACACTTCCATTTTAAATTTCACTCCATTTTTCCATAAATGGAAAAACATATGACTTACCTCCAAGGCCCACATCTCTGCTATTTAGCTTTGCAACGCGTCCTCCCTACGGGATCAAGGCAAGACTTTTTACCTACCACTTAAAATTTTCTTTAATCAAATCCGGGCATGGTCATGCGTGGAGGTTCAATTTTTTTCCAAAGTATCCAAAAATGTCAAATTGAGATAACCAAACCACCGTGCCCCATCCAATTAGAAGAAGCCCCTTAAGCACCAAAAGAACCAATCAGATTCTAGCGGAGCTACGGGACCAAATTTGCCTTTTTGCCAAAATAGAAAAAAACTATTAGTTAAAGCATTTTCCTATCATCCACCTGACCAACCATAAGAAGCCACATGACCGTCAAATGCTGAGGAATAACTTTGACAGGAAAAAGACACCCGTTAGACCGTCAAAAATATAGAAAATCACCATTCAGGCCCAGAACCTGTTTGTTCGCTAAGGATGAATTTTTTTTTGAAACAAAAAAAGTGAATCATGATTCCGAGCATCTTTTCAACCATGGATTTGGATTTTCAAAGGCATACAAATATAGATTAACTATTCTCGAGCTTCGATGGTCAAGGAAAATAGGAAAATTACTGAGCCCATGGATTTTACATAAATTAGGCAAAAATCAAGGCAAACGCATACAATTCTTCTACGAGGGACATGACAAAGGATTCTACAAACAATTCAAGGCATTCCAATGGAGGTAAAAGCTTGAGAACATCAACATCAAGAGATAGAATGTTTCACAACATGCAGACGGGGAAAATAATGGCGAATGGGGCGAGACAAATCGAGCACCAACATGTAGGTCTAACAAAGTGAAGTAGTCACATAGAAGAAAATTGAGTATGGGAGGTAGGAGAAGAGTGTATTTTGGGAAACATCATAAGAGATGTGTAGGATGAAGTAGAGGTTGTACTAGATTTTGGCGTATTATAGGGTGGCGATGATGGAGGTGAAGGAGGGACACCATTAATGGAGATAATCTGATTGTTATAAACATATTTAAGGCACAAGTGGTTCATGGAAGTAATATATTGGGATCAAAGAATCCATTAATTAAGGCCAAGAAGCATGTCACATCCATCAACTTTTTGGCCAACAAGGAAAGGGACAAGTAGAGTGAGAGGACTAGAAGTAACATGTAACTTGATGATACCATAAGGTCGATGAATGGATAGTCAATTTATGATGGAGGATAACCAATAAACCACAAGTGGAGAGGGAACATGTACTAATAGGCCAAGATGGGTCAACTTAGTGTTGTTGAGCAAAGACATGCCTAAATATGTATAATATTGAATGTGAATTTAGTATGATAGTCATCGGTGGAAAAGCAAATCACAGGTGACACAACTTCAACATTAGAAATTAATAAATTGAGATCTCCGATGGAAAAGGTGTGGCATAATTAGTTGAGGAATCAGATCAATTTTGTATCATGTTTAGGTAATGGGTTGCTAAAAATCTTAAGTTTATGATTTTCATTATTAGGTGTGGAGGTGCTAGATTATGAAAGTTAAATTTGGTTGTGAAAAAAGTACTAAATGATGTGTTCTAACTGAAAACATCGATCAATGGAATAAGCCTACACATTGGTGATAATCATAATAAGGGATTTCGTTTTAATTCGCCCTTTAGGATGAGATGTAGTTTAGCAAATAGGGGCATAAGACTGATGATTTTATTAATAATCAATCAAATCAAATTACAAAGGATGGGCTCTGATACTTATCGACTTTGTATCACCATTACAAACAAATGAGGTGTTACACCGGTGTAACCAGAAATTACATGTATGAAATAATAAGACAATTATATGGTTGAACCAATGTAACAATAGTTTATGTATACACAAAGACAATATAATCATAACCATATAGGAATATGATAAAACCACCTAATTACCTAAGGAAAAAAACAAGTTACCTATAGTAAAAATAAAATAAATATTATGCAAAATTACTATTTAAACTAACATTCCCACCATTAATTTTTCATTGTCTCAAGGGATGAGGAGAGGAACCCTCTGAACAACTTGAACTTGTCACATTCAAGTGACTTTGTGAATATATCTACACATTGTTTAGTCTGTGGGAAAAACTCAAGTTGTATGTTTTTTTCAAGATATGCTCGCGTATGAAATGCACATGTACCTCAATGTGTTTTGTTCTCTCATGAAAAACTAGATTGCAAACACTTTTGAGAACACCTTCACTTTCAACATACAATGTGTTTCATTTGTCCTGTGGTATTCCAATTCCTTCAAGTATGTGACGTATCCATATCGCTTCACGAAAAAATTCACTGCGAGAATGATAATTGACTTCTATAGAGAGAGAGAAACAAATTGTTATTTATTGCTTTCCCATTATATTGGTTCGGATCCCAAAAAGAACAAAAATCTTGAAGTGGATTTTATGTCATAAATATTTCTGCATGATGTGAATCGAATATCCTGTCGAAAAATTGATCATTCTTCTTATATTCTAGAGCAAGATCCACTTTGTTCCTTGAGATTTCTCAATATTCGCCTTGCTCTAGAATATAATATTTAGAAAAATATCATCTGATCGTTTTCATATTAGCCGTGGGAGAAAAATTCTCCTCATAATCAATGCCTTCTTTTTGTGTATGACCATTTTCTACTAGTCTCACTTTATCCTTAACTTTGGTCCCATTTTCTTTGTACTTTGTTTTGAATATCCATCTATAACCAATGGGTTTCTTCCATGGTGGAAGATTGACAAGTTGCCAAGTGTTATTTTTCATCACTCGTTGATACTCAAGCACCCATGGCATCTTTCAAAGATTTTGATTGTAGGTATTCTTAGAATGTATTGGGCTCATCAAATTCAAAAACTCTATGCATCAAAGTAAAGTTTACTTCTTCTTGTGATTTCTTTCTAGTCCTTGGTCCAGTGGTGGATGTATCTAGAGGAGCATCCAATTTTGCATCTCGTAACATATTTTTATACCACTTGGGCATACGTTTAATTTATCCCATGGGTCATGGTTCTATCTGATCATCACCATCATCCCCATCATCACTTTCATCATTTGTGGGAACATCAACTTCTAGTTTCACAATAAGTGAAAAATCTACATTAAATGAGTCTCAAGGAGGGTATCTACTTCAATCTTCTCAAAAAAATCAACATCTCTACTTGGTGTAGACTTTCCTCGTCTTTAGATCCACCAATTTGTACCCAAGAGTCTACTCATTTTAGCCATGAAAATAATTTTCTATGACTTCATATCTAACTTCTTTCTATTTTACATAGGTATATGCATGCTTGTTTTGCACCTAAATACTCTGAGGTGTGCACTAGATGGTTTCTGATTCAACCGTGCTTCTTATGATATTACTCCATTAAGAGATACTGTGGGAACTTTGTTCAATAAATAAACAATTGTCTTTTCTTCTTCTCCCCAAAATTTCCTTGTCGAGTCCCGAATCATCAATCGTAAATGCGATGTACCATTTCCATGATAGTGTGGTTTCATCTCTCAACAACACCATTTTGTTGCGGTGTTTGTGTAGAAGGCATTTACAAATGAATCATGTTAGCTTATAGGTAGGATTTTATCTCATTACTGGTCAATTCCCCCTCGATATGAGTGGAAGATTTATTATGTGATGACCATTCTCATTCTTAACAACCAATTTGAAATTCTTAAAATTTTTGAAAGATTAACTTTCCACATTTTTATCGAATAATCATAAAAAAAAAAAGCATGAAGTATTGGAATGATCCAAAAATGGTACTTGAATTTTTTTCTAGTACTTAGAAAATTCTCAGATTCTTAATTTTAAAATATTTCAACTTGATCAAGAGTTCTTTTTATCAATTATGGGTGTTCTTGAAAGCCCCAAACTTAAACTCTTCCAAAATATCAAATTAATCCTTAATTTTCAACTTAAGTGAAATATTTGAATCTATCACAAATCCAAATAAAATAATCATAGTTGATTTAGAATGCACTCAATCTGATATTTAAATCCAAGTTAATAAGTGTATTCAGATCTTGTTATTGGTTATGGACAACGAAATTTACTTCCTTCAAATTAATCAAGTTTTTTATTTCTTAAAATAAGTAATCAAATAAAATAACTTGAATGTTTTTATGTGATCAAAAGCTTATAAAAACTGAAATCAAATCCACAACACAAGAGCTTGATAATAGAGTTCACCCGAAGGCTACATCTCTGGATTCACAGAAAGTGAATTGATATATTAAACATCTAATGAAGTACAATATCCTTTCACTAATGAATTAACTGGACTATATACATGAAAATGAGCTGATCTATGTCCCATGGAACTATGCACAAAATCGAAACTATCCACAATGATTTGTGGCTCCTATAGTGTTTCTTATGTTGGTTTCCTGTGTAATTACATCTCAAAAACTTCTACAAAAGAAATGTAAAACACCTAAATTAAATAGGTTTACATTTATGTAAACTAGAGGAAATTATGAAAAACTTCCCTTTTTACTCCATGGCCTGATTTGGACCAGAAGTGGTTGGAAAATGCAAATCTCTGCCTGCTCCTCATGCCTGTTCTCTGAAACTACGATGGAAAAAATCATACAAAGGAATTATTTCTAGAAATATCTCATAATTCTAAACAAATTTTCTTTTTACACCATGGAAAAATTCAGACCGTAAGTTCTTTGAAAATGGTGATCTCTAAAAACTAGTCCTTCATTGTCCATCAACAAACCTACACGAAAGGTCCCATTAAATACAAGTGATCTCATGTTTTATCATTTGATAAAAAGTGGAGGGTTAGTAAGGATGATAAGTATTTTGGCACGGGTAAAGTGTTCAAATCCCACTTCCATAGGTTTAAGCACCCAATTTAGCCATTGACCCCACATTTGATGGGAAAGGCATAGGATAAGCCTTTAAATAGCTTTTTAGTGAAAAAATCCTCCTTATCCCAAGGGATTTAGGCTTATTCATGTGGAATGGATAAAATAGATTATTATTGTTATCTTTTTTAAATATAAAGCCACTACAAACCTATAAAATTTCACTCCCATAATATGTCATTTGTCCACGTCGAGTGTGTCATGTCATCCTTTGACCACAACTTTGACTATGCATATCTTTTGCATACGAACTCGAGTTTAGTCCGTTCAAAATGCATTGGAAATATTACAAAGAGATATATACCATGGAAATTATTTTCAAACATTACAATCCCATCAATTTTCCTTGTCGCCAAATTCCACCACACCTTGTCATTGGTCAGTTGTTGACACAACTGACTAGGGTTGAACCGTTCTACGACCTTAAATTTGACCAGCGATAGAATTTGCATATGAACTCCTATTATTTAGTTCATCATACCTTTGGAAAGGTCTTGAGAATACCTTTAACATGGTCCAGGTTTAGTGACGTTTAGGAATATACGCTCGATTAAAAATCTTTTGAATCACTCCTCCCAAGTAAGACCATTTTGACCTCAAAGTGGAAATTCACTTTGTTGAATTGTACACATGTTCTCTGCATGATACAAACACGAACCTAGTTTATAGCACAGTAATATTTTTTCAAAATATTACAATAATTAAAAACCAATAAAAGGAATTTCACCCATGGCTTATACTATAATTGATATGACACTGTAACTGCCATATTCCTCTTTTGTACATCCTAATATTGCACTCACCACTATCAACAATGAAAATGTAACCTACATTCACAACTTTTCAGTTAAAAACTTGTACTTACTATTTGTAACTATATCTAATAGTTACAAATATTAATCCTATTCATAAGATTTACATGTACAGATATCTGCATAGTATCAAATAGTTTGTGTAAGTTGTACACTTACAAACAATGCCTACATGCCATAAATTGCATAATAACAACATACTAACTACAATCCAAATATAGACATCTGACTAATGATAATGCCCACTGAACTATAAATGTTGCTGAAAGATGAGGTTGTAAAACCATCAAAAAAGAAAATTACATAAAATATTTTAAACCTCCCACCTGATTATTTCTTGTTTAGGATACTTCACTAACACCAAAGCATAATTTTATTTTGTACTTATCCCTTTCACAATTCAACATGATTTCAAAAATTGTTTTGTTAGTTTGCATGTATTTCAAAAATAAACTATGCAAACATAAAAGTGATAAATTTCTTACCCACCTTACTCAACATATTTTCATATTTGGGGTTGATTCAATTAAGTTCTTACATGTGCCTTTGAAGTAGTCATAATAGTTAGTTTAAAACTATGATCCTTTTAAAGAAATTTTAATTTTTGTTAGGATGTAGATTCCAACATTTTACAACTTCATGCCTTGGTTTCTTATAGTGGCCACAAAATCTCTAATCCACTTTTTTAGGATCCACATTTTTAGGAACCTTACCTTGACTTCACTTAGTCCGAGCCATGGTTAGGAGAATGCATTTTCTAAATCTAATCCAATATGGGCTTTCGTTTCTTACACTTTGCCACACAATGATTAGAAAACCCACAAAATGTGCAAGGGTAAATATTGAACATTACTTGAAAATCATAGCCAAATTTTTCCAATGTAGATAAGGGATCAATTTGTTTACCTTTATTTTAGAACCATAGTAAACGAATGCGGAGGGATTTATATACCTCTCGGTAGTGAATTCTCACCGAGATCCACCTCTTGAGGATGAACCGCTTTGATGCTACGAGGGAAGACTCTTTCTTGTTATAAGGTTGTATTCTTCTAGCCATCTTGGAGTATTCTCCAATTTACATTTCCCTTATAATAGAATATCCTAGTCCTGCATATCAATTCCTTTCCTCTACAAATCGATTGGATTAGTTATGCCTTATGTGTTCTTACCAAGGCCAATTCCATTAAAACCCATATTACTTAAAAGATTAGATCTTATCCCTTTAGTGTGTTTTTTAAATTCACCAAGCACACTTTCGAATCTTAATTATCCTTGGGAGAGGAATTAAGTGTTTTCATACTTACTTTGCACTCATCTATCGTAGTGGATGCATCGATAGTAAGAGGTCCCCTGTTCTTAGGTCCTTTAATCTGCAACACCATCAATAGCTCATTTTTGGATTCTAGCTCTCTGCATTCAATGTGTGAATTTTCCCCTCTAGAGTTAACACCTAACATCTCAAGAAGGCATTCTCTTCCTGAATTTGATGATTGCATGCTTCCAGTTCCTCAAACTTGGTCTTGTTGGACATCTTACCCATGATTCCTGCACACCTGTTCCTCCAAACTCTGCACACTGCAAATGAAAGATCAAGCCCAAAATGCAAAAACAAAACTGAACCAAATCAACTGATGCAAATCAAAAGCTAAACCAGCTCTGATACCAACTTGATCTGAAAATGGTACTTAATTTTTTTCCAAAGACTTAGAAAATTCTCAAATTCTTAATTTTAAATATTTCAAGTTGATCAAGATTTCTTTTATCAATTATGGGTTTTCATGAAAACCCCAAACTTAAACTCCTCCAAAGATCAAATTAATCCTTAATTTCCAAATTAAGTGAAATATCGAATCTATCACAATTGATTTAGAATGCACTCAATCTTATATTTAAATCAAAGATAATAAGTGTATTCAAATCTTGTTTTAGGTTATGGAAACTAAAAGTTACTTCCTTACAATTAATTCGAGTTTGTGATTGCTTCAAATGATTAATCAAATAAACTAACTTGAATTTTTTTATCTATTCAAAATCTTCTAAATCCACAAAACAAGAACTTGATAACGGAGTTCACAGAAGGCTACGTCTCGAATTCACAAAAAGTGAATAAATCTATTAAACATCCAATGAAGTACAATATCCCTTCACTAATAAATTAGCAGACCTTTATACTTACAAATGATCTGATCTATGTCCCATGGAACTCTGCACAAAATTAAAAACTGTCCCAAAATGATCTATGGCTCCTATAGTGTTTCTTCTATTAGTTTACTACGCAATTACGTATGAAAAACATCTACAAATTTAAATTTAGAACACCTATGTTAAATAAGTTTACATTTCTGGAAACTAGAGGAAATTATGAAAAACTTACCTTTTTACTCCATGGCCTGATTCGGACTAGAAGTGGTTATAAAATGTAGATATTTTCTTGCTCCTCATGCATGTTCTCTGAAATTGTGATGGAAAAACGCCTACACATGAAACTCTACAGCACTTCCTATAACAAAATTTACATTTCTAGAAATTTCTTGGAATTTTGAACAAATTTTCTGTTTACACCATGGAAAAATTCAAGCGTAAATGCCTCGAAAATGGTAATCTCGAAAATTGGTCCTTTGTTGTCCATTCACAAACCTATTGGAATGTCCCGTTAAATAGAAGTGATCACATGTTCTATCTCGTTGGTTGTCAAATTATTCTTGCCCTATTTGTCATTGAAATTTTTGAGTTTGTGGCCTCTATCATGTTTTCTATCTCCTGTGTTGGTGCTTGAAGATTTTTCATCCATTTGGTTTCATGATTAGTCCCTTCCTTAGTCAAGGATCGCTTAAGGGTCCAGGAATTTGATTTTCGTTCTCTCGTCCATCTAAAGAGTCTGTAACTTGGGTGTAAAACTCAAGTTTTTCCTTTCCTTCTATTTTCCACAATTACATTTTGTTGTCCCTATCATTTTTTTCCCAAATACCGAGGAAATTTCATTAGATGTAGTTTGGAGGATCATATTTAAGCCTTATAACATTTCCAAACTCTCTCGTCCTTGAAGAAAGAATCATTTCAGGGCTCAAATGTTGATTTTCCTACATTTTACATTTTCACGGTGTATTTTTCAGTCAAATTTACATCTCAACATCATTGGAAACATGGCCATTTTTTTGTTGGATGCGGCTCATAGTGGGCACTTTAAAAAATCTAAAGCTCCCTTAAACCCAAAGCTTATCCACATGGAGGAATGACACTCATTTGAAAAATCACCTTTTGGTTTGGCCTTAGAGTTGCACTGGGGTGACATTTGGAGGTTTCCGCTTCTTTTTCCAGACTTAGAAAAATTTTCATGCACTGCTGTACAGGTTTTGGCAGACCATGGACACGTGGAGGGCTGGCGCTCATTTGAGGATCCGCCTCAAGTTCCCACCTTAGAAATTGCGACATGGAGACATGTGGTGTCTTCCACCAGCTCTGATTTGTACTTAAAATTTTCAAAGAAATTTTATAAGGCCTAGGACACGTGGTGAGATCATGCTTCTTCAGGGTCTCTACTCTTTAGCACCATCTTGAAGTTTCTCCATGAAGACACGTGGAGGATTCCATTGGGTCTTCCCATACTTAGACTTTTCAAACAATTTTGAAAGGTCTCGGGACACGTGGAGGGACCATGCATGTTTGGGGGACTGGTCCCTAAGTTTTATTTTGAAGAAGTGCCGGGAGGACACTTGGGGCTTCCACTCACATCCTCATGCTTAGAAGAAAGAATAAGTTACGTTGGCTTCTCCTTGGCTCCAATGATTCCGAGTACCTGATTAGGCAAGGTTTGATCCTTTGAATCTACCTACTACTCTGATATTTAACTCCAAGAATGGAGTCTTCTTGCAGATCTTCCTAGATGGATGGTGTGGAAGAGATGATGACATCCTCTTGCTCTTTTCCTTCCTCTATAGCAGTATGGAACTCCTCTACAATCTGTAGCTCATTGTTATTGATTGCAACATCCATTAAAGTTGCCTTTGCATCATTATAATTTGTTGCAACACATTGTTGGCTCTAGAGTTCCTCTGTTGTTTCTTGAAGACCAACTTGCTCTTGGGTAGCCTCTTCCTCTAGCATGAAATTTTTCAAATCAAAATCTTCAATTTGCTTCTCTAGAGGACTATTTGGGACAACAAGGTCTTCTTGATATCTCTCCTTCATGGCAGCAAGCTCATGTGCTTGGAAGGTGGATGATGGAGGAGAAAATGATGTGATCTCCATGGGCTCCTCTCCATCAAAGAAATCCTCCAAGTCAGATAGATAATCTACCTCCTTGTTGTCCTACTACATGTGCTCAACCTCCTCCATGGTGTCCTCTTGATCTGAAACTTGTTCACCGTGATTCTCCCCATCTTTAAACATGAAGTTTGAAAGCTCAAACTCTTATTAAAAATTAGAGATTGAAGGGGATGAAGTGGGAGGAAGAATTGAAGGTTATTATGTGGCTTGCTCTATACTTGAAGCCTCTTAAGCTGTATGGTTCTCCTCCATTATGGATTCATCAATCAAATTAGGCCCTTCAAATAAAAGCAAAAATTCTTCAACAATACTTTCTTCATCAAGTGGCTTTAACTCTGATTTGATCTCTTCCAGTTGTTCCTTTTCAATAGAACATGGAGCTGATTGTTCCTCTTCCTTGAAGGGTGATTGTGTAGCTTGGGTTGGATTAGCATTCTCTTCAAATAAAGTGCCATCATGGGCAATGCATTAAGAGAAAAATGATTGTTGATCATCTCCTTCTTGTTTTTTTCTTCTTCTTCTACAAACCCAACCTTAAGCACCACCGGATCTTCAACTTTGACCTCCTCTATTAGCTTAACCATCAAGGGGATCTTTGTAATCCCAAATTTGAGAGCCCAACTCTTCATATTTTCTATCATTTCTTCTCTATTGGGTTCCTCTTCTTTCTTCCCTTGGCTGGTTGTTTGATTTTCATCTCCCCAACATGGATTTAGGGATGCAAGAGGAGTGGTAGGTTGGGATTCAAATAGTTTTGTTGTTGTTTTTGGTGGAGAGGGAAGTGGAACTTCTTGTTTATTTGGAGGGAATGACTGCTTGGAAGGGAAAAGGACAGAATAATTAAGATGAGAAGGAAGATTAGGAGATGAAGAAGGGAAATCAACACTTGGGACAACAAACAATGGGCTTGACTCTTGACCATGCTGAAATGGTAAAGTTTGTGAAAGAGAAAATGAAGGACAAGGAGCTGGTGACTGACTTACCCATTGACAAGGTTGTCTTGTATCCAACTCATAAGCCTTAATCTCCTTAGTCCATTGTGCAAGTTTGGGCAAGATTTCAACCATGAAGTCAATCTTCTCTTGATGACTGTAATGTCTTGGAAAAGGGCCTTACCATAGACAAGGTGCCCTGCAACCAATCTCGAATGCCTTCATTTGTTCTATGGCCCTATATTGATCAATGTTAGCCTCCGTTTTTTGAATTTTCTCTAGCATATCAACATTGTCCATTTGACTGTTATCATTGTATGCATACCCTTATTCTTGATAAGCTCCATAGCCAAACTAGTTTTGGAAAGTCTCATATGGGTAAGCATGATTGTTCTGGATCTGATCATAATGTTAATGGGAGGAGATGTGAAATACATTGAGGTGCAATGCACTTTTGCAAGTGTGAATGCCAAGATGGAAATGAAGTCATGATTGCACAACTTCATGGGATGGAAGAAAATGAAAGATGTGGAAAGAAAAATGAATGAAAATGGATGGAAAAAGGTCTGTAACTTTAGAGATTGGGTTGTTGACCAGATGGAGTTGCTAGATGTGCTTTGCATGTGCCTCCAAAGGCTGAATCTCACCAAGAACACATCAACTTGATGAAATGAAGTGGTAAGGTGCTTCAAACCTCTCCCACCGGGAGTGCCAAAAGTGCTTTGGTGTAGAATGACAGCACCCCTGAGTGCTTGGTTGTGATTGGGGTATTGGTGTGATTTCACAACATGGGACCATCTCTCAAGCTATGGGACTTTTAAAACTTGATATGGACCTCCAAGAAAGCTGATTCTTGCTCCTAAGCTACCTACCACAAGCTACTCTAATGCAGGAAAAATATAAACTATCATAATCTAACCATTCCAAGGAACTAGAGAGAAAGAGAGAGTGAAAGAAATCCTACACTAAAGTGGTGAAACACCAAAGAAGGAAAGGGGTGAGATGCTCTATTGAGGGAGGATGAAAAGGGGAGAAATGAAGATAGGAAGGTCGGGATGAGTGACACAAACCCAGATCCTAATCCATGATCAAAACTCAATGAAACAAAACGTCTTGCACACGGAAATCTGATATACATGCACAAAAAATAGATTTGAAAGGGAGAGGCATGCAAAGATAACAAAAAATGCAAAGGGTTGAACAAACACCACAAAAACACGTTTTATTTCTCTATATGGGTGCGCACACTATTACATTTCTGCTAGAGGCATGAATACACATGTCGGGCATAGGAGAAGGTTTTCAACTCAAAATGGAGTCAGGAAACAAATTTGATAGAGTTTCCCTATGCCCAGAATGTCTCTCCTTCTCAAATGAGAAGTTTTACAATATATAGAATGAAAATATATAGAATGAATATTAGAGAGAGGGAAAGAGAGAAATCAAATTTCACACCCACCAACCAACAAATTCATTAAAATTGATCCCAAAAGTCAAGGGCACTGAAAAATCCATTTCCCAATGCATTCAAGCTTGTTGGAGAAGAAATGGGTGCCATACTTGCATTAAATTTTGGTGGTTGGGACTAGTTCTACATTTTTCTAGAGTTGATCAAATTTTCTCATTTTTTTTCCCACCATACTTTTCCGTAATTCAAAGTTGGGTCTTCCACAGGATAGAGGAGGTCGAGAGCTTTCTAACGGCACCAAATTTGTCGAATTTAGAGCACTGGATCGAAAGATATGTCCATTTGAATATTTGAGTCGGGTTCGTACAAAAAAAATGGCAAAAACCCGTTAGCAAAATGGGTCAACTAGCCTGAAACTCACTTTGTGCCCTTTTTCACAAAAAAGAAAAATGTAAAATTTGTCTTACAAAGACCACAATTCACTTTTGGCAAAAAAATATTTCAGGCCCGACAGTCCACATTTTCCATTTGGGTGAAAACTCACTCTAAGGCCCACCGACCCACATGCAATTGAGGCTGGACACGTGGCTCCCCTAGGCATCGGCGGAGGTGCGATTATTTTTTCACTTTACGCCTTCTCGGGCAAAAGTTCAAATTGCCTCCAACGACCCGCCTTCCTACTTTGACTTTTCAACATGGCCACGTGTCCCTTTGCGGGCCTTAGGCATTTTTATTCATTTGGCTTTAAGATCCCCCATGGGTCAAGGGGCCCAAAATTCACTTTACGTTGTATTTGTAAAAAGCACAAAATTTCCAAAAGACCCATGCAGACCCGTCGGCTTGAAATTCACTTGGGTAAATTTTCCTCTGCGGCCCCGCAACTAGCAATTTTCCACTTGGTGAAAAGTATAAATATCTCCCACCACCCTACCTCTCCACATTGGCAAAAATCCTTAAAAACTCCCGTTGGTCCGCTTTTGGGAAAAAATACCTTCCAAGGCCCGTTGGCCCATAACTTGAAAAATATGAGGAGTTAGAAGGACTTCTTTATATTTTTGGAAAGGGGAAGAAATTTCCTATCTGATGGAAATGTTTTCAGGAAACCTTAAGTGCTTAGAATATCTGAAAATTTTGATTGAAGCACTAAAGGAGGGAAAATGGGTGCAGTTAACCAAAAATAAGCATGAGCGTATTTTGGATAATAGCATGAAAACAATTCACAACGGTGGGTTAATTAGATTTGTATTTCTTGATTGTACAATATCCCTCATTCCTAGGATTTTTAGCCTAGTTTGGTCCATGGTTTTGGCGTATGCTTCCATACCACCCATTTTTTTGTGAATTATCTTGTATCATGTTGCTTTTCAACAATATATAGGATCTTATTCATAAAAAAACATCCTGAAAGAGTATAATCATGAAAAAACTCCATTAAAAAATGTCACCTTTAATAAATGTGTTTATTAATTGCTAAATTTAATGGAGTACTAGATTGTGCTCATATGCTCTACATCTTTATGTATCGATCTCAAATGTTATTGGTGATATCGAGAGAAGAGAAAGGAAAATAAGTAGAAGAAAATGTCATTTTTCCTATTAATGTCGACAAATTGGACATGTCACTTGTCATCACTAAGGATTTTTTTATTGGTAAATTTGCGATTACATAAATATTGACATCTTTGCCCTTAAGAAACTGATTACACTTTATGAGTAAGCATACATCTATATCGAACCCTTCCTTCACAAAAAAATCCGTGACTAGGGGTATCCATTCCGTAAAGTCACCCAGGGAACCATTCTAGCCCTATTCACATCGAGAATCTCTAGGCCTTGTCTCAACAAGACTTAATCCTTGTGAGCTCATTCCAAGCCATTCAACTTAACCAATGAATCAAGGGCCCTTTGATACCAAGGAAAAATATATAAATGACATTTTTAAAATTAAATTAACTAATTTATGTTATTCTTTTTTCTTATTCTAATATTGTGCCTCTACCTTGTCTATTGAGAAAGGTACCCCTTAATCATAAGGAATAATTTTTAAATGGAATTTTTTTTTGAAATTATGTTAATCTATTTATCTAATATTTTTCTTATTCTATTTTTGTAGCTCCATCTATCTATTGAGGAAGGCTTCCTTTAATATCTATCATAAACCTTTCATAAAAATAATTTGTAAATGAAAATATTTTTTTTGTGAATTACGTTGATTTATACATCTATATTTCTTCTTATTACCTTATTGTGGCTATGTATATCTATTGAGGGAGGCGGCCCTTAAAATATATTGAATACGTCTTTCATAATGAAGAATTTGAAAATGAAAAAAATAATTTTAGAATTATGTTGAATTATTTATCTACTATGTTTATTCTTATTACAATATTGTGGCTCCACGTATCTATTGAGAAAGGTGCCCTGTAATATCTATTATGCAAATTTCACAAAGAAGAATTTATAAATTAAAACAATAATTTTACAATTATGTTGATTTATTCAATTGCCATTTTCTTATTACATTATTGCGGCTCCATTGAGTAAGGTGCCAAGTAATATCTATAATGCACCTTTCATAAACAAGAATTTATAAATTAAAATAAAAAAATTAGAATTATGTTTAATTATTCAACTACCATTTTCTTATTACATTATTATGGATCCATCTATCTATTGAGGAAGGTGCCCCTTAATATCTATCATGCACCTTTCATAAAGAAGAATTTGTAAATGAAAATAAAAATTTTATAATTATGTTGATTTAATCATCTACTATTTTTTTATTAGATTATTGTGGCTTCATCTATATATCTATTGAGAAAGGTGCCTCTTAATATTTATCATGCACCTTTAATAAAGAAGAATTTGTAAATGAAAATGAAAAGTTTGGAATTATGTTGATTTATCCATCTAGTAGTTTTCTTATTACATTATTGTGGCTCCAGCTATCTATTGAGGAAGGTGCCCATTAATATTCATAAGAATAAATTTTTAAATGAAAATAACAATTTTAAAAATATGTTTATTTATTTATCATTATTTGTTATATTACATTATTGTGGCTCCATCTATCTATTGAGAAATGTGCCTCTTAAAGTCTATCATACACCTTTCATAAAAAAGAATTTGTAAATGAAATCAACAATTTTAGATTTATGTTGATTTATTCATCTACTATTTTTCTTATTACATTATTTTGGCTCCTTCTATCTATTGAGGAATGTGCCCTAAATATCTATCATAGTCTTTCATTAAGAAGTGTTTATAAATGAAAATAATAATTTTAGAATTGTGTTGATTCATTTATTGCTAGTTTTCTTATTACATTATTTTTCTCCATTTATCTATTGAGGAAGGTGCACCTTAGTATCAATCATACACTTTCATTAAGAAGAATTTGTAAATGAATATGACACTTAAGGAATTATATTGACTTATTCATCTATTTATTTCTTATTGCATTACTGTCTCCATCTTTTCAATTAAAAAAGGTGCCCTTAATATCAATAATACAACTTTCATAAGGAAAAATTTGTAAATGGAAACGATAGTTTTAAAATTATATTAACTTATTTATCTTTTTTTTTTTTTTCAATTCTATTATTGTGGCTCCATCTCGTCCATTAAAGAAGGGGTCCTTGTCAATTAAAGAAAGGATCCTTGAATAACATCATATGGCTTTGAAATAGATGGTTGTAACTTTATATTTTTTTATTATTAATAGAAACATTTTCAATTTTAAAAAAATTAAAAATTATTAAAGTAATAAGTTTTTGTTCATTTTCTTATATTTGAAGAAGTGTAAATGCTTGTATTTTTTTCTTCGAAATGTATGGCTGATTTTTCAATGCCAGCAGATTCCATTACAAGTACGAAAGAGCATGGAAAATGAAGGTTCACTAGTTTTTCCTGGTTTATCTAGAAATGTGTTTATTAATTCCTAAATTTATAGAGTACTAAATAATGCTCGTATTCAATTATGAATGCTTAGTGGTGTTCATTAAAAAAGGAAAACGAGAGGAAGAAAATGTCTTATATTTTTCCTGTTAATGGTTATGGGTTTCCGATTCGGCATGTGAAGTGTCCTTTCGTCCGCTTCTTGTTACAGGAAGAACTCGTAAATCAAAATGACGGTTTTGCAATTAGGTTGACTTATACATCTATTTTTTTTAAATTGCAATTTTTTTATGGAAGATTAAAGTGTGTGTTTTCTATTTAAACGGGAAAAATGAGTGGAAGTAAAGGCCCATTAATAATGTGAAGTACCCTTTTTCATCTAACTTTTGTCATGGTTAAGACAGAATTTATAAATAAAATGACCATTGTCCACGAGTTCCAAAATATGCAAAAAGGGTGTGAATGTTCAATTATTTCTTATTAAAAAAATGTTAATGTTTCAATTTTCTTCCTTTTTTGGGATAAATTTGGAGATTTTCAATTTTGTTATGAAATGAGTTGTCTCCATCAAAAAATTGTCATGTGATAAACTATAAATTTTGAAATAAAAATGTGATTCCTTTGTTTGAAGGTCATCTAGATTTTGTTTGTGTTACAACAATTACAAGAAAATCGATGGAAAACATAGAATATGACAAACCACCAATTATGAATTTCACTCACTCTAAATTTTCACTCCCACATTTCATGCTAACTCTAAAGCTCTCCCTTTTCTTGAAATATATCGCATTAGTAAATATAGGCAATGATTCATGATATTCATCGTAATTACATCAAGTCAAAATGTGTTAACTCTCTGACACTTATAAACAATACCTTCTAGAGCATGAGTATTAATGGATTTCTTCCTACCATTTTTTTGAGTATAACAATGTGCACCTAGTTATAGTGCAAGTCTCTATTTATAGCTCCACTAAACATTACCAATAATCTCCATGACAACATTTCCATGATTGAAATGATGGAATGGGTTGGTATCTCTCTAAACAATTTATGTAACAATAGTCTTGAAGATAAGTTCAATTTCTTGCAACAATCTTGAAGAAAAGCTTGGTCATAGCGGGTAAAAGTCACCGATACTTCAATGTTTTTACCACTCTAATAGATGTTCCATTGGACATCTTGAACAACTTAAAACAATTGCTAACTTCTCACTATGGTGGTAGAGGAATAATTATTTCTCCTCAACCACCGCATCATTTAGTGCAAGCCTTTTGTGTGGCATATACCCTACTCCCAAAATGATTCATAAAATTTTTCATAGATTTCCCATGCTTGTGTGTGTGATCTATTTCACACAAATATACATGTACTATTTAATGGACATCAATCCAACTACATCTAGATGAGTTTTTACTATTGGAGTTTCCTTTCATTCTTATAGTAAGTAAAAATATAAGAGAGTTATAAGAGCGGGGTAACAAGATAACTCACGGTCCCACAAAAGTGCCACATAGGCACCAAAAATTCCCAAAGGGAAATCAAAGATCACCACAACGGAAAGCATGATAATTACATAAAACCAAAGAACACTAAACTCAATTTTTCACTCGAGAGGAGTAGGAGGATCATCATGAGGAGGGATCAAAGATCCACTCGACGACTCGGCCAAAGGAGGATCAACCTCGCCACCTATCCTTTTCGCATCTGCATCCACAAAGGTACCATAATTCCCCACCATGGTGCGAGAGAAAAAAATTCTAAACTCTAGGTGGAGGAGAGGCCCAATGTGGTGATCTTACCATGAATTTTCCCTCGAAGGAGGACTCCAACCCAAAGCATGAAAGATGATGGAGATGAAGGGAGACCATAGGGAGAGGGAGAGTGGTGGTTGCGAGAGAGATTTTGTTACATGTTTCTTGTGGAGGTGGTCGACGAGGTGAAGATGAGTGAGGTGGCGGTATCAAAGGGTCAAGAGGGACTCAACCCATCGTGCGAGAAGCAATTCCCAATGTGTGAGTAATTCTAACAAATGAACAAATTCTATAACAATTTTTTTGGCTTGAGCTTGAGTTTGTTTGCACACATTATAAAAAATAACCACTTTAAACTAGTAGAGAATAATTTAATAGATTGGTCATTTTGTAGTATTATAATATTTGGAGCTTTTCAAATATTAAAGAGAATATAACCTCGAAATAATTTCCACAGAGTATCAATATAATTAGGCCAAAATCTGAAATCTCCAAACATCGCTACGAGCCATTGAAATAATTTAGGTGGAGGTTGAAATAACATATGAATCAAATACCAACCAACTTGTGTACAAGAAAAGACAAGAACAAATGCTTAAAATATTCAGATCAAGAGAAAAACAACATTGGTGACTGTGAATTCTGATATGACTAACACACTCCACCATTAGGAAGTCCTTGATAAATAAGGTACCAAAGAAAATGGTTATATTTAGGCTCAAGAAAGGAGTTCCCTGCATGGGAGAGTTGAAAAATCCATGTAGAATGGGCATATTATAGGCCTCAAAAGGCTATGAGCTTAGTAATGACATTTCATATGGGACTCAATAGATGGTATTTGGTGTCTGTTGGGCTCTGAGAATGGAACATGCGTTGAAACCACAATCGGGGACAACAACTCCCTCCTCTTTAATGGCGAGAGGTTCCCTTATTGAAAGCAAGAAAAAAATGTACATATATGCAACTCTCAATGTTTGGACCCCGATATTTTGGAATGTTTTCATACTTAAAAGATTATCAATCGGATGGAATAGAAGAAAAAAGGGATGGGAGAAGGAAGAGAACAACAATGCTTTTGGGAAATATAGATAACAGAGTATCTCCTAATCACATCAACCAAGAAAATATAGAAAAGGATCAATTACTTCACCACCTAAAAAATCATGCAGACACAAAGTTTTAAAGATTCACACAGCACTTAACACAAAGTTTCTATTGAATGAAAAATAAATGATCCATTGAATCGAGCAAGGAGAGATAAAAATATAACAGAGGAAAATAAGAAAAGAAAAAAATTTTGTATTGAATTACTTTAGAATTTACAACCTTCCTAGAAAACCAGAATCCCTTTATCCCGTGGCAAAATCCATATATTTATAAAAATTTGTTTACATCCATACTTTGTTGCCAATAAAATAATATATGAAAGGGATAATGTTTGTTACAGATCCACTTTTGGAAAGTGACATGAAACAAACACTCATGAAAATAGGAGGTTTAAAAGGTGAATATCTCGTCAGTTTGAGCATGATTATTTTAGCAGGGGACATCTCATGATTTTCTCCTTCACATGGTCCTGTCATTTCCACCTTTTAACCACTTTCATAGCACTCAAGTGCTTATTGATAAGTTTTATCCCATTTTATCATGTATGCCCGATAAAATTTGTTTTCTGATGATTAAACTTTACACCTCTTTAAACTTATCAATTCGGCTCCAAAACCAATCCAAAACACATCTCATGAAGAAACGAAAAGGAATCAGAGAGGAAAGAAAGGAGAATGATCCATTTTTGTGTTTTGCAGAGCTCTGGTTCGTTAATGGTGATAAAAACTAGAAGAGGGCATTTGGCTATCTTTTCCCCTTTTACCTTCAAATTTGGACCCTACACGTGGTGAGATCCAAGCAAGGATGACCTTAGGGGAGAAATTTTGCATTTCTTGACATTTGGGAGAAAAAGCGCATTTTCTCGATTTGCTTTGCCCACCCGTAGCTCCGCCAAAGGCCGGACACGTGGTGTCATCTGAGTGGCTGAGGAAATGCGGGTCAAATCTACCATTTGAACTCTTTTAACAAAAAGGCTCAAATTCTCAAAAATCTCCGCCGGCCCACTTTGACTTTTCAACGTGAACATGTGGCACCATGTGATTGGTTGTGGGGATGCGCTTCTGCTTTAGACTTTATCTATTTTAAGAAAGGGGAATAATTCCAACTTTTTCCCGAAAGTCCACATTTCCACCTTTGAATTTTCAACATGAACATGTGTCCTTGTCTGATTTGCTGTAGGCCTCAACTTAGAAATTTTCCTTTAGCTCGAGCGGGACCATGGGCCATTTTAGAACTTTTTTGCCTTTTGTGGAAACAAGGCTAAAATTCACAAAGTCTCTCATCGGTATGCCGAAGCACCTATGAACTTATAAACAGCCACATGTCCTTCTCGGATTTGTTGACAAGTGGAGCCACCTGATTGGTTGTGGGGATGTGCCTCGCTTTTTAGTTGTTTTTGAAAAGGAAAAAATCCAAATTTCCCCAGAAGTCCTTACCTCCGCTTATTGAATTTTCAACATGAACATGTGTCCTTCTTTTATTTGTGAATGCCTCACTTGAAAATTTATCCTTTCGCTTGAATGCCTCAAAAAATTAAATGGATCCGCCAACTCGAACCTCCGCCGAAAGCCGCTCCACCCAATCGGGACCGGAAGGGATGCGGGGAAAATCGACATTTTTCCCAAAATATTCAAAAGCAATAAGTTCAGAAATAAACCCACCCACCACATCCAATGGGAAACAAACACGTAGCCTCACCTTCCTAAGCAAAAATTTGACGAGGAAAAGAAAGTAGAAAGTTCTAGAAATGGGAAAATGCCATTTCGCTCTCCCGATGAAGGATTTCTTTCTCTCGCAAAAGGTTAGAAACCAAATATGTAAGGTCATACACACTCCTACTTATCAAAGGAGAACCAAAATCATTTCCCACCTACTAAAAATAGGTAAAACATTTTAATGGCAGCAGACTAAGGAAAATGATTAAAAACCTTGGGAAATGAGAACAAGTGTCATGAGGAGTTTAAAACACGAATTTCTAACATGGAAGGGCTCCAATTTTCATGAATTTAGATTTGAAAAGGTGGGGAAAATTGAGAGGACAATAGTTGGCTCCTTCTGGGGATGATTTGGCAAAGGAAAGAGGCAAAATCAAGAACCTTAGAGAATTTTGGGTAATCAGATTGGATCAGTGTCTTATCCATTGGGCAACAAGAGTCAAAAAGAAGAAAAACCAACAAAAAAGAGAACGCAGAAGGGAGACAACCAAAACAAGAACAAGGAAAGCAAAACGCTATACGTAATGTAAAGAGGGACCGCTAAATGTCTAGGTTTTGAACAAATTCAAAATTGCCCACGATAAGGAAGTGGGAGAGGAGAACCTTCCATGTAAAGATTGTTTGGAGAGGAACTGAAACACCACCGAGAATCAAAGCATGCAAATTAGGACTGATTTGATCTCGTGGGATGTCACTCTCGGAAGTTGTCTCTAGCAGGAAGAAGTGCTTGCAGATCTTGTTCCTCTTCTTTTTTTCTTGATGAAGAAGGGAGAGAGCAACCTTGATGATGCAAAAGTTGGAAATGAGGGTCTTCTTCCCCAAGGTTTCTTCTACCCCGAGTGTATCTTAGAGTCGCTAGATCAAAGATGATGAAGAAAATTTTATTAAAAACCCGAATCCATTTGCAATGAATTTTGTAGCGAAGTGGCCAAAATTGTTGGGCTTCAAAATGGAACGTGGGTTGAAGCCACAATCGGGGGACAACAATTTCCTCCTCTTTAATGGGAGAGATTCCCTTATTGAAAGGAGGAAAATAAGTGTATAGATATACAACTCTCAATGTTTGGACCCTGATATTCGGAATGTTTTCATACTTAAAATATTATTAATCAAAAGGAATGGAAGAATAAAGGGATGGGAGAAGGAAGAGAACAACAATGTTTTTGGGAAATATAGATATCATACTATCTCCCTACTCGCATTGAACCAAGAGAATATAGAAAAGGAACAATTACTTCACCACCGACGCAAATCTGCAAACACAACGCTCAAGATTCACACACCATAACACAGTTTCTATTGAATGCAAAACAAATGATCCATTGAATCGAGCAAGGAGAGAGAAAGATATAACAGAGGAAAATAAGAAAAGAGAACTTTTGTATTGAATTACTTCAGAATTTACAACCTTCCTAGAAAACCAGAATCCCTTTTTCCCATGGCCAAAGCCATATATTTATAACAATTTGTATACATCCATACTTTGTCCCCAAGAAAATAATATCCGAAAGGGATAATGTTTATTGCGAGATCCAATTTTGAAAGTGACATGAAACAAACAACAGTCATGAAAACAAGATGTTCAAAAAGGTGAATATCTCATCGATTGAACATGATTATTTTAGCGAGGGACATCTCAGGATTTTCTCATTCATGTGGTCCTACCATTTCCACCTTTTAACCACTTTCATAGAACTCAAGTGCTTAATGATAAGTTTTCTCCCATTTTATCACATATTCCCGATAAAATTCATTTTCGATGATTAAACTTTACACCTCTTTAAACTTATCAATTCACCTCCGAAACACATCTCATGAAAAAACAACAAGGAATTAGAGAGGAAAGAATGGGGAAATAATCCATTCTTGTCTTTTATAGAGCTCTCGGTTCGCTTTGTGGCGATAAAAACTAGAAGAGGTCATTTGGCTATCTATTCCCCCTTTTACCTTCAAATTTGGACCCTACACGTGGCGAGATCCAAGTAAGGATGGCCTTGGGAGAGAAATTTTTCATCTCCTAACATTTAGGAGAAAAAGTGCATTTTCTTGATTTGCTCCGCTCACCCATAGCTCTCTGTTAAAGTATAGACACGAGGCATCATCTGAGTGGTTGAGGAAATGCGGTTCAAATCTGCCATTTTAACTCTTTTAACAAAAAGGCTCAAATTCTCAAAAATCTCTGCCGACCCACTTTGACTTTTCAATGTGAACACGTGGCACCATGTGATTGGTTGCAGGATGCGCTTTTGCTTTAGATTTTATCTATTTTAAGAAAGGGGAATAATTCCAACTTTTCCCCGAAAGTTCGTGTCTCTACCTTTGAATTTTCAACGTGAACATGTGTCCTTCTCTAATTTGTTACGGGCCTCAACTTAGAAATTTTCCTTTAGCTTGGGCGGGACCGCGGGCCATTTTAGAAATTTTCACCTTTTGTGGAAATAAGGCTTAAATTCCCAAAGTCTCCTGCTGTCTGCTGAAGTGCCTATGAAATAAGAAATATCCACGTGTCCCTCTCTAATTTTTTGACACATGGAGCCACCTGATTGGTTGTGGGGATGTGCCTCGCTTTTTAGCTATTTTGGAAAAGGGAAAAATTCTAACTTTCCCCCCGAAGTCCTTGCCCCTGCCATTGAATTTTCAACATGAACACGTGTCCTTCTCTGATTGGTGTAGGCCTCAGCTTGAAAATTTATCCTTTCACTTGAATGCCTTAGAAAATAAAATGGATCCGCCGACCCAAACCTCTGCTGAAACTACTCCAGCCAATTAAGGACCTACGGGGATGAGGGGAAAATCGACATTTTTCCCAAAATCACCAAATGTAATAAGTGTAGAAAGAAACATGCCTAGCCACATATAATGGGAAACAAATGCATAGCCTCACCATCCCAAGAAAGAATCGATGGGGAAAAGAACGTAGAAAGTTGCAGAAATGCGAAAACGCCATTTCTACTCTCAATGAAGGATTTCTTTCTCTGCAAAAGGTTAGAAACAAAATATGCAAGGTCCCACACATTCCAAATCATCAAATGAGAACCAAAATCATTTCCCACCTACTGAAAATAGGTAAAATGTTTTAATGGCAATAGACTGAGGAAAATGATTAAAACCTATGGGAAATGAGAACAAGCATCATGAGGAGTTTAAAACATGAATTTCTAACATGGCAGGGCTCCAATTTTCATGAATTTAGATTTGAAAAGGGGGAACATTGAGAGGACAATAGCGTCTCCATTAAAGTGAAAAAGGAAATATCATGATTCCACTAGCAATCATGCCACCATACATCCAGGCTTAATCCCCAGTTATGAATCATTATATCGTATGAACTCTTAAATTTTGTGGATAGATGGAAGGTTTGAATTGGAAATATTAAATTTTATGTTTAACTTTGACAAGTAAATCTTGTCTTTATGGGAAACAAAATTCATAATGGCATGATGCCCTTTCATGAGATAAAAAATGAGATTTGATTCTCAAAGTGTTTATAAGTGAAATGTTATGTTTTGTGATAATGGGAGACCACAAGATATTATGGGAATTGAAAGAGTTTTTGTTGTGAAAGCCATTTCCAATCCTATATAGCAGGGGTTTTGTAGATTCAAAGGATTTCCAGATGCTTTTGGTGACTAAAGTTCTAGCAATCTTGGACAGAGCATTGGCAATAATTAAGGTATGAAAAATTATATTATTCCAACAAATTTTACCGTAAGGAACAACATAAGTAATGCAATATTGAAGAATAATTTTTGAGGCTTGATTTACCAAAATAAATCACACCACCCATTTAGAACATAAATCTAATATTTTCCTATAAACATCAATAATAACCATGTAATCTTGATTTCATGGTAGACTAAAACTTCCCAAGCCACCCAATAAAAGATAGCTCAACCAAACTTTTAGTCTAAAGGTAATCCAGAGTAGCTTGGAAAGATTAGAAAAGGAATCTCATGATAGGCACCAAAAAATAATAATAAAAATGGATGACCACACAAATCATGGTACACACTAGAAATTTAATCACGCACATTGGGTATCATTTAGTCCCGGTCTCATACTACTATTCATATGTTGTTTGAGTGAAGAAAGTGTTATCCATATTTTATTCCCCTACAAAATGGACAACTTAACGAGTAATGAGCTATCGGGCTTGGTGGGGAGGCATTTCTTTGTAATATTCTTGGTGAGCTAATGATCTCGTGGTGAAGGTATGAGCCATTTGGTTATAGCTAGAAGGAAGTGTTAGCGGTCGGTATCAAAATGGTGTTACCAAGCGGTAATAGAAACAAGATTGTTGACAACAAGAATGATCATTACCAAACGGTAACATAATTTTGATACCAGCGATGTACAGTAGAAAATAATCTTGATAGCCCATGTCATGTGTAAAAATGTTGTCGGCCAACAACATGTATGCATAAAATGTGTTACTGGATGGTTATAGAAACTATCCGGATGAAAAAACTTTCAAGGCTGACTTGTTACTTGAATGACACAATGAATAAAATGTTACCTTCCGTCAACCATAAAATGTGTTATCAACCAAGTACAAGAATATCAACATCAAGCTTGGAAATAGGTGGGGTAGGTGGCTGAAAAGATAGCTCAATAACTACTTTTAATGGATTATAGTGCCCATGTCTTCTTTTATCAAAGAAGTACCATCGGGAAGGGCATTTTTATGGCTTCACATGCATATTCAATGAAGTCTTTTGGTTAGTGACGCAATTTTAGGTCCTCTTTATATATTGTAAAATCCACCTCATTTTGAGTAGAGACATTCAGGGAGCAAAGGAACTCACAAAAATATCCATAGCTTTGATGAACTATGCAAGCCTCAAATCGACTATTTTGTAAAAACTATTTCATTATGCCTACCTTTTAATGGATTGTGAACCTTTTGAGTAATAATTTTTTTTTGGGGTTTTCATTTCCCTACCTCAATTTATATTGCCTGCGTATTTCATTCTATTGCATTTGCAGGTATTTTATGCATATTTTGTTTTTTTGAAAGTTTCAAATTTGTTATGCTCTATGAAAATGGAGATGTCAATTTTTTTAGTTTGTGGCACATTTGTTTTCCCTCTCTTATGAATATATCTTCCTATTTTCACTCACTAAGAATATATACACTCCTTGTTGTTGGTGTTATCACCTACCTTAGTTAAGGAATGTGATTTTATGTATTTCTCTCTTCCTGTGGTCCCTTAGAAATATAGGTTAGTATTATAATAGTTGCATCACCTTTCCTAAGATTAGTTTTAGCATCGTGAAAAGGTAGAGAAACCAACCTTCTTTGGAGTTTTGTCTCAAATCACAAGGGTCCCACACCTTGAGACAATCCCATGTTATGCATATAACACTGATTAGATCACTCATAACTCACTAACAATCAGGGGTACTATAATTTTTCATTAACGGTTTTGGGTACGCCTTGATCAAACAAAATTCATTTTATAAGTGTTCTTAGATTTCATCTAATTTCTATTTTTCATTGCAGTGAGATGAGTGTTATTTTTATGTGATTTTCAGCCTTTGGAGGTTTTGTGAAGCATACCCGATGACTCTCGAGAAGAAGAATGTAGTTGTGTAATAGCCCAAGCCTGTCAAGTATAATATAAAGAGCCATACTCGCTAAAGATGAGAGAAGAAGGCATATTTGAGTATTTGTATCTATCTCCATGTAGAGAAAGGAGAGGAAGAAGAGTACAAAGATCCCCATCTCCACCAAATAGAACCTTATCAACACCTCTTTCAGTAGACCCTTCCTTCAATCAAATAGATTCTCGTGCCAATCAAGATGACACATTAGACGCCACCTCGAGGACCACTAATTCACTATGTGAACTTCATAGGAAATTTTCAAGTTTCCCTCAATGCCCGTAATCTTGTTCCAATTGTAGCATTAAAACATATTCCCTAATTCATAGGGGGAAATAATACAACTCCTATTAATCACATCAAAGACATTAGCAATATCTCAGGTAATCCATGAGATCAATAAATTGAATGTTGCAATCAATTTGTTATCCTCGTCATAAATGTAAGGCTTTGTAATTTTTAGGAGCTTAACAACAGGGTCCATCACAAACCGGGATCAATTATGCACATCCTTTTCAGTAATCCATTCGGCTAAAGAGGATATAATTTTTTGTTATTAGAACAATTAACTAGAATCAATAGGGCCCCAAATGAGTAGATGGAATGTTTCAACTTTATTTTTAAGTGGACATGGGATTGGATTCTAATTCTCTCAAGACCAACTACCGAAGGTGCATTTCTCTATTTTCATAAAGATTTAGATTCTGATATATTTGGTATGATACAACCTATGAGAGAAATAACTCTACCAGGACTTATGCCATAGCTATTAGCGCCGAGAATTGTCTAGTTCAAGCCGGTAAACTAGTAGCTAGGCCAACTTGGTCTCTTTATCCTAAAATGGGGAATTATAGTTATAGCAAGACACCCGAGTTAGCCCTTATCCATACCCCTAGAAATAAAAGTTCCAATGAGGCTTTTAATTTTTATCCTATCACCTCAACTCGCGCTTCCTCAAGTCATGAAGCACTTGCAAAATCTAATAAATGAATCGGTGACTCTCAAGAGGTAGCAAGCTCGTAGATGTAGATTTTACCATCCTCAAGATAAATAAAATAGGCCTCCTTTTATGCCTAAAAGGAATCTTGCTCATGCTACAAATAAAAATCAAATTTAAGGGAAATATCAAATTACAAGACCATTTCAGCCTTATAATCCAAATACAGATTTGAAATCCTCTCGCTTTGTTTCCAACTCCAAAAACATTACACAAGAGTATGAATGGTGCTTCCCATGTAATCAGCCTCACAATCAAGCAATTTTATTCAATGGTGCACTAAATCAGGCCATAATGGTGCATACCGTCGGTGTTTCCAAACAACCAAGTGAGGAAGAGAATCGTAAACAACTCAAAGAAGAGGCTCCTCCCATCAGTAACCACATCACCAATTTCCAAATGAAGGAATTTTGCAGATTTAATCAACCTCCTTTCCAAGGTGTAGCTGCCAATACACTGGCCAATGAAAAGAAACATAGAAGATGGGAAATCATCTAACCTAGTTGTTCCTCACCCCACTCTCACCCCACAAGGAGTTAGAAATGCAAAATCAGCCTCGAATGTGTAAAATCATCCCAAGATACCAGTTGTAGCAGATCATGGGCTAACCCAAGTACTGGAAAGCATCATACCAAGCAAGGGGAATCAAAACAAAAGAAAACATCCATTCAATATCATCGATTAGATGAAGAAGACAAATTTCTAGTATCCTACCTACCGTGTTAAAATGGGGTCTTTGGAATGAGGTTTGGACATCCATGAGGAAATGTGTTGGATGAAGTTATAAATGTCATAGGAGACATGTATGCAAAATGAAGAAGCACGATAAAATATGTGAACTTCATCAAAGAGATGTGTTCTCGTGGAGTCCCATGATAACATGATATACACAAAATTGATTTCTTGCAAAGGCTCTATAAATTTTCAGTAAAATACAACTAGCATGTTTAAATCCAAATTAAACAAAAAAATTGTGTTCTATGTACATAAAGTTCGTAGGTTTAGTGGATGTAGAGGGTCAGTACATACATCAATCACATGAGAAACATTATTTGGTGAAAATGTTTACATTATCATGTCAACAATGATACTATATATTTATTGTGTATTTTTTAAAATAGTTTACATGCTTCCAAATTCTACACACAATATGTCTATGCACTAATATTTTGTAATTCCCACACTTTCAACACCAAAATACAACAATAAAATTATCGGGATAATTGTGTTTTGAATTCAATCGCATGCTACACAACACCACATGGGATCCAAATAAAGAAACATGACATGACATACGCCACTTACTTAAACATGAACCCACTCATACAATATAATAACATGGGGTACACATCAATGTCTTACTCAAACGATGTAAACGAGGAAAATGACACAATTACAAAGAAGAAAAATAGGATAGGCATACTCCATGACATGAATTTTTCATGGTTTACATATTCATTACATTTAGGTTTCCATTATATGACCTTAAATTTTTAGCATAATTAAACACATAAGATTTAAAATTTCCTATTTTTCAAACATCAATTACTTTATTTTGCAGAGCATTATTCTTTGATGGAGAATGCACGGTTGGTTACATTCTCCAATTCCAATAGTTATCCATAGCTCATTTGTTATATAAATTCATTTTAAACAACTATGAGTCTCCTAATATTAAATTCTTATATTAAAGGTTTGTTTCTCAAAAATTGTTTATTTGAATATAATTGTGTGAAGAACTCATTACTTGGGACCCTTTGTTCCTTTACAACTAGGCACATGTTTTAGTTTAACATTTCACCTATAGTGGTTCCCAAAATTTGCTCATTTCTCTTATGGAAAGAACTATATATATCTTAATTATGATTAGGAATGTATATACACACATGCACCTTCTAACATTTGACTTAAGGATTTGTTTGAAAGAGTCGAGTTTACTTGATTAAAAATAATAATCTTGTTACACGGAGGAAAATTTGCAAGAAGAAAAAGGAAGGTTACTAGATCAATAGAAGACCTATCTCGAGTTCATTTCATAGCATTTTTAAATACTAAAAATACACTATTTTCATCTTCCAGCTTATTACAACCATGTAGGTTAACTAATTAAGTTATATCATTATTGCTTCAAAATCCTTTTATCTAATTAGGATTCACATTTTCACAATCATATTATGCATAGAAGGGTACATTACACCTGTGTTCTAGTTATAGAGATTTTTCTTTGAATTTAAGTGACGAATTTTCACATTTCAAACTACTTCTGTTTCATCATCTTAAGGATTTACTCTCAATATAGAAACGGGTTAATTACATGTTTCAACCATAAATTTCTACTTCTTGAGTGATCCTAGGTTTAATATATTCCTATCTACGCCAAGGGTTTTACTAACTTTTACAAGTCCACTAGAGTGAAAATTCCTTAACTTGCAAGACCTTGGCTACAACTGAAGTTATCCCATTCTCAAGGCTACATTTTATTATTTCATTAGCATCATTGTTTAATCCACATTTATGCAAACAAACCATGTGATCATGCATCATATTTGGTTTTCAAATTTATTAGGTTGTTTTATTATTCATGGAGCTCTACTTTATCACATTCATTTTATGACCACATTTTACATTTTAGTTGGTTTTGACATTGCTCAAGGTGTACCAATTTCGTAGTGGTCATTCCTTAGTTTAATCTTATTTACCCTTTTTACTAACTACATTTACATGGTTACTTTGGTTCTGTATTATCATCATTTTGGAACAAATGTAATTCCTATAACACTTACATAACACTTAGGGATTTAAGAGTACAAGGAGTATGACCTCGCACAAGACAACTCATTTCAATGCTCTTGGACATGGAAGTATAAGTGTATATTGAAAGAGAAATAACCCAAACAATCTTATGCATTTCAAAATTCTCCTAAGGACCTATTTCAATTGTTGGGTAAATATGCAAGTAATTCGAAACATAGTGTCCACTCACATAATCTAGATCTCACAAGAGATCAATAGAGGTACAACCACCAACTCTCTTGCAAGGTTTTGTTTATCCCCTAGGGTACCAAGGGAAATTATGCACAAGGGGGTTAACTTATTCATGATATGATGAGACCTACAACACCTAGACATGATCACCTCATTTGTCCTAATATGATAGGTTTCACAACATATATGCAATAAATCATAAAATATCAAGTTATGGTCCTTAATAAGACATCTTAGGTGTGAAGCTCGAAGATGATTAATGATATCAGAGTATTTTATTAACACGATTAATGTTTTATAACCTGGAAAAAGGCTCAATTGGGGGAGGAAGTACAATAGGAATTATAACTCGTTCTTTTATTTTCATTAGTTTTGATGAGATGAAATTCTAACCAAAGATTGTGGGTGTTAAGGAAATAAACCAATAATTAACATAGCGAGGATTATTTATATATATTTATAATATACGTACGACACATTGAGTACAACTTTACATCCAATTCGAAACTATAAACTATAGCCACATTCGTATTCCCTTTATAAAATATACAAAGAATAATTCTTCGAACAACAATACATATCATTATTCTAGGGTAATACATGTATTGCAAGATGAATATAACTTTACAAAGAGAACTCAAGTTAATTTCAACATATCACATCCAGAAATTTCCTCTTGTTTGGAGTACCTGTAACTAATGTTGCATCACCCTAGACTCGAGTATCGAAATCCCCACACTCAAGCATAAATTCCATGCATCCATCATTTCAAATAATCAATGAAATAGAGAGAGATAGAGATAGGGGAGAGAGAGAGAGAGAGAGAGAGAGAGTAAGGGGAGGAAGAAAATATAGGATTCCTTTTCTTTTCAAATCACCATAACATCCTCGTATCCAATTTTCATTTCATTTCAACTCATAAACATTTTGACCCATTTTTATTTTCAAAACACAATCAATATTTTCATAATTATCTCTAGAGTGAGAAAGGGGAAGAGAGAGAAAGTATGGATTTAATTTTCCTTTCTATTCATCATATCATAATCACATACATTATCAAATTTTCATTTCCAACCCATGAACATTTATAACTCATTTACATTTTTAGAACCAATCAAAATATCAGAGTTACTTCTAGAAATAACAAAAGGAAGAGAAAGAAAGATCATAATTTCCTAAGAAGAATTCATACAATAATTTGATCAATTCATACTCTATAGAGTGTGGTAATGATATGTACAAGGTTTCATGGTTAGTCAAGAGTCAACAGAATCGCTTAGAAGGTGTGTTTAGCTAAAGTTACAAATTGGGTACAAGCTGACCGAAAACATCTAAAGTGCTCAAAAATTGGCCTTGAAAACACTCGCTTTATGTTTGAAAATGAATATTGATGATTCTTGCGTAATATCCTACATACATATAATTAATCGTGTCCCATGTGTTTATTATGAAAAGTGAAGCTCAAGTTACAAGAGAAGCTCTGGGTCTAGTTATCGTAATTATGACAACAACTCTTGTCACTCCTGGTGATAAGTGGGCACAAAACCAACTCGCAAAACTAGTCTCCAAATGATGTTTCCTTGAAATTTAGGTGGTTTAAGATTCTCTTGTTGGTAGTCAAGGGTTAGGTGGAAGTGGTTTCTTTCATTTTCTCTTAAACTAAGAGGTAACCAAATGCCGAAACCGATTACGTTTACTAAAAATAACACATCACTACAAGTGACTAGTAACCTAAGTGGGATTATAAATTTTACATGCAAGGGTGTTAATTAAGTTCAAACTACTTAGTTAAGTTTCCCCATAGTGTACAATGTTACCAAGAATCATGCAAGAATGTCGTCGGTTTGTGCTCTTCATGCGCATAACTTTCGAGGTTATAATTTTTTTATGTTTTATAGTACTAAATGAAGTAACATTTTGTCATTGGTTGGAGTTAAATTTCCTAAAAATATTAAAATTTAATTTCCAAATGCAAGAAATGATAAAAGTGGAATTTAGTACAAGAGAAAAAGGGAAAATCCATACCTTTTTCTTGACACTTGCTAGAGACATCAGCTAGGAAATTTTTGCCATGGTGCTTTACTGATGAAAAACATTTGGTTGAAATCTTCCTGATTCCTTTTTCCACAAACCCATTCCATGGATATCTAGAAATCATGGCATTCCTTGGGAACAAGGCTTCTTCTGCATTTTTACAAACAATTCACCTACTTTGTGCTTGCTTCCTCTCTTTCAATGTTGCGATATTAATCATACAATGCCAAGACTTTTCAATAGAACCCCCAATCCTACAATCATTGCATTAAAATGGCATCACATTTCTTTAAGGTATTTTCCAATAGTTTGGATGTATTTTATTTTCTTCCACTTTGCATATGTCCCTACCAGCACACTTGTAAATATGATGCCTAAAAGAAGTCCTAAAAATATTGGACATGTTACTATTGATGTGTAATCACAACACCCTTGAATGTGTAATTCGGGATCGAGATCGTTACTATGATTGTATAACATGGAGCTTCTCCTAAAGTGTGGGAATTTGCAATCGGGAAAGCTCTCTGGATGAAGGTTGGTTCCTATTCCTCTATTTTGATGCACACATCCAATTTGTAGAGGATACACCTTTAAAATATACTCTAACTTTTCGAGGAGAAAGGGTCAGTGAAGATTACAATAATTTAAACCTAAAGTAATAGAGGTAATGCAACAAACGAATCTCGAATAACTTTCGTTTCATGGAAATGATTGTGAAAAATATTGAAGAGGATAAAAATAAACACAGATCATGTTCTTATCACCAATTCATTATCATTAAACACAAACCATCAAATATGCAACCCAATAACCATAGAAAAATAACCAATATTGTAATGAGAGATCAAGAAGATGCAAAGAATATAAGAGAGCGTTTAAATTCATCAATGAATTTGTTATTTCCCAAAATTGATACAAAGGCATTACAATGGCTAAGAGAAAAGATTGCATTTATAGTTTTTTATGGGAGGTTTGAGCTCAAAAATTCACTTGCAGACAAGAGACGAAGGGAGGGTTCAAAGCAAAATTGTCCAACATTAGAAAAATGACCCTCCTTACAATATATAGGAAGAATGAGAGAAGAAAGAGAGAAGAATTTGAATTCTTTTTTCAACCACCCTTGAATGCATTGAATTCACCTGCAACAATGATGGGTTCGACTATAAAACCCATGCCTCCATGTACTATGCCTTGTTGGGAAAGAAAGGAAGCCCATACTTCATCATTATGGTAGGTGAGAAACCTAGAACATCCTCTAAAATGGTGGACTATATTTCTTCATTTTGAATAACTTAGTCTCACTTAAATTAAGATAATTGAGATTGTAAGATTTCCAAAAATTCCTTTCTTGTGCAAATCAAAGCTCCCAGTCAAATGTTATGGCCATCCCAAGATCGGGCGCCATCATCGAATTAATGAAGAGTGATTGACCTTGGTTTACTGAGACTAGGAAATGCGTTGCAACCTCAAAATCTGAAATTTTGACTTTCGAACATCTCCATTTCAAAGACTTGGTCACTTTTCATCTGTTAATTCTTCTTAAGAGTTCAAGCTCAAGTCCTAAATTTTAAACATTCAAATTTGGAACTTCGACTTATTCTTGTGATTTTTGTGTTTTGGGGCTCCAAACATCTAAAAATCTGAACCCTGAAACTCCAAAACCCCAAAGTCAAAAAATTTGGACATTTAGATTTTAGAACTTTTCCCTTTCAGAATTTTTGACACTGTTCATCGCTTGATCCTGTTGATAGCTCTAAACCGCAAAATTCCAAAGTCCGAAATTTTGGACTTAAGGGTTTCGAGAACTTTGACATTTTCATTTCAAAGTTTAGTTTAGTGTTCATCTAATTGAGTGCTTGAGAGTTCTGAAACTCAAAAACTATGAATCTCTAAAACCAATACCCTTGAAATTATGAAATCAAAACTTCAAAAAGTCCAAAAGCCTTTCACATTACCTCAAACAATGTTTGACCTCTTAAATCCAAACCATTTCGAACTTCAAACTTTCAGGATTTCAGAATTTTTAATTTAACTTTCAACTGTCATCTCCTATTTCTAAAGTTCGAAACTCTAAAATCTCAAAGTTTAAACTTTGGTTTTTAGGTTTTCGATCTTTCCTTTCCGGGCCTCGCAAAACTATTCACCTTCCCCGCGCTCACCGAGATCTCTCAAACCGTGAAATCATGAAGTATAAAATTTGGACTTTGATGTTTATTGTTCACCCCGCTTTTGTCTTTGAAATGCCGAATGCCCAAAATCAAGACTTCAGGAGCTTTAGACTCCATTATTTTCTCTCGAGCTCTGATCTCCTTCGATGTTCCCTTGGCCATTCATTTTTAACCTTGCATTTCCATTTTTGAGCATGCCTACAACCTAATTTTTGGTATAAAATGTGAGCTCCCATGATGAGATCTACCTCTCACTTTTACTCTCCGTCCAAGGTCATGTTTATCCAATTTATCCCGAGGGGAAAAATTGGATAACAATTTTGCAACTTACAGGTTACCTTCTGTAGGTGGAAAGATTAGATGCCTTGAAGTATCTATTGGGCACAGAGTTATGAATGTTAGACTGATACTAGTACTGAACCTTATCCTCTTGCCAAACTCTCAATTTTCATAATAAAATATTGAAGATGAGATTGTTGAGAGTAGAAAATTGTCTTGACCTGGAGCTTTTACCTGTTCTTGAAAATGGACTCGTCCCCAACCTTATTTTAGTTGCTCTAATGGTGATATCCTCGGACATTCACCTATCCATTGGGAGGTTCACTTAAAGAAAAATGATACAACCTAGAGAAATAAAAGCTGTGTTGAATCACTTTGGTAAATTAAAAACTAAACTACAAATGACAATGTGCATACACACTTAGAGGAATTAAAAATCGTAGGCTAATATTTACAAGGGTGAAACTTCTTATCTTCAGTAGCAATATTTAAGATAGATTCCATTAAACGAAATCAGAAGTTCCTCTCCATCCAATGTAGACAATTGTAAGGCATCACTTTTTACATCTCGTGACCATGTAGGGGTTACTCCAAATGGCATGAAATTTGGAATGCCTTATTGGTTTTTCCCAATCTACATGGACCACTTTAGAACTAGGTCCCCCTCTTGAATGTCCTTGATCTTGCTTTCTTATCAAACCATATTTTTACTAAGGTCTAATTTATTTCAATGCTTTGCATTTCATGTTCTCCGATTTCCCCTATTCCATCAATTCAAATACTTTGCTTCCATAGGTTCGAACTCATAAAACTCCAATTCTCTCATGATTTCATATGTAGGTATTTCTAATGATATAGGAAACACTACCTCCTTTCCATAGACTAACTTGTAAGGGGAATTACCTATTGACCTCTTTGGTGTGATCCTATCAGCCCATAATCCTAATTTTAGCTTTGTATGCCATGTCCTTTGGTTTTCATCTAGATTCCTTTTGATGATTCTTAGAAAATTCTTGTTTGTGGACTCTGCCTATCCATTACCTTGTGGGTAATAATTTGAAGAGGTGCTCAAGTAGATTCCATTCTTAACAACCCATTATGTGATCTTGGAACCTAGGAACACCAATGCATTTTCTGATATGATAGTGGTTGGTACACCGAATCTAGTGACTATCCCTTCATAGAAGTCTAGTATGCTAGACTCGTTTTCTTCCTTGACTACTACTACCTCGGTCCACTTGGTGAAATAATCTCTTGCGCATGAGAATCCACTTGTGACCTTGGATTGAATTTGGATTGATGACCTCGATGAATTCCAATCCCCATTGCATGAATGGCTAGTCAACTAAAATTGGGTGTAATGAAAGTGTTGCTAGTATTTCCTTTCTTGTGGAGAATTCACATATGTTACACCTTTTGGTCCAAGTATAGTACTTAATGAACACTGTGGCGCCAATAATAACATGTCTTCATTATATTGAGAGCTATAACCCATGGGGAAAAATTTCCTCCCACATCTCCATCATGAAACTCCTGTAACACCTTCTCAATTTGAACTATTCCAATGCATCTTAGTAAGATGTTGTTGATTTCTTTGGTGAACAAAACACCATCAACAAGCACATATGGAACGACTTATAATCTGAAGTATCTCCTCTTTGCTTTGTTCTTTTCGAGGGTTTATGCTTGTCTATAGGAAGTGCATCATATTTTGAGTCTAACAGGGGATAGGAACATTATCATTTTCTTTCTCTTGATCCTCCTGCCACACCAAAACAACTTCTTTTTCATTACTTGCATCAGCTTGTTGACTTGAGGCTAGATTTTCACATAATCTCTTCCCACGAACCAACTCGGTGACTTCAATTGCAATGTCATATTCCATGACACGAGTGATCCATCTTACACGTTTCTCATTTAGATATTTGTTTATAAGGAATTCCTTGACTCTTATGGGAAACTAAAGAATGGACCTTTTTGATTGAGACTAGGTGTTTGAATTTCTTTAATCTCCTTATCATTGCAAGGACATGATTTTAAATGAAAGTGTATCTCGCTTCATATTCCTCCAAACTTTGAATAAAGAAGGAAACTCGCTATTGAGATCCTCTTTGTTTTGATGCAATAGGATTGCAAAAATCGTTTTCCCACCACGAAAGGCGACGCATAAAGTCCTTAGAGAATTTTGGATTGATGAGAGTTGGAGCTTGGGATATAGCCTCTTTTATTGCTTCAAAAATTTATTTTCCTTCATCTATCCAATTAAAGACCATGCTCTTCTTCAACATCAATGTTATTGGTTTGAAAAAGTAATAAAGTTTGGTACAAATCAGGGAAAAATTTGATTTTTCCTAGAAATATCTGCAGAGCCTTCTTATGACTTGGAAATGGAAATGCTAGAATTACTTCAACTCTTTCTGGGTCAATGGTCAATCCTTCCTTTGACACAATATGGCCTATGATCTTGCCTTCATGAGCCAGAATATGCATTTTTTTATTCAATGAAACCCAAGATCTCCTACACCTTTGAAATACCTCCTCTCGATGAAAGAGGTGATCCGATGCATTTTTGGACAAAACAATGATATCGTTAAGATATATCAATACTATTTTTTTGATCGGCCCCTTCAATGCCATGTCCATATCTCTTTGGAAATTGGCTTTGGAATTTGACAATCTAGATTGTATCTTCCTGTAGGCATAGATGCCCCACTTTTTTATGAAATCCATTTTGAACTAATCATCTTATTTAACCATTATCTTATTATAGCCCGAGTAGCCATCTAGGAGAGAGAATATTTATGATCCGGCTACTACCTATAAGATTTGCTCCATCAAGGGAGTGGGTAATGGTCTTTGAGAGATGCTCTATTCAGTCTCAAAAGTCCACACACAATTTGATATCTCAATTCTTCTTCCTAATCTGGTACCGAGTTTGCAATACAAATTAAGTGCTTAATCGAAATATAATACTTGCCTCTATCATCTTTTTACCTCTTTCTTCATTAGAGGATCAATATGAGGGTTGACGATCTTTGTTTCTTTGTGATGGGCTTAAGATCTAGATCAATTTCTATCGCATGTTGTGTGAACTTCAGATTGAATCCTCACATGTCTTCACATCTCCAAGTGAATACATCTAGATATTCTTGGCAAACCCGTATGAAATCTGATTTCTCCTTTTCGTGGAAACTTTTCTAATTTAAAGTGGATTACCTTCTCCAACCGAAATTGGTCTCTAATCCTCTCCTTTGACATGTATGTTGGATTTATCTTTACAAATCTGATCATTAGGATAAAATATTGACTCCAGTGTTACTAATCCCTTTGGAAGATTTTTTTCCATAGCTTTACAACTTCGTCGCCATACGAGTGCTCTAATTTTTCCTGATTCCTAGCTAAGAATTTAGCCTCTTCTTACAACAAATTAATGATTTGTTGATCATTCTCAAACACATACCAGCTTGTGTTATTATATGGAACTATTTTCCTTATAATCACATGGATGTGGGGCTATGTTTTGTCTCTTTTAATATTATCCACGATCAAAAGTTGCCCCAATCCTCGCAAGCCTAACTACGGCTTCATTTTTCTTCCTAGGTATAGACTCAATCTTGAAAGCTTCAAAATCCTTCATTAGTTCCCATACCCTATTTTTGTAGCTCTTGAGTAAGTCATTTTTTGCAGCATGTTGTCCTTTGACTTGGTTAACAATTAGCTCACTATCCCCGAATACCTGCAAGTTCTTTATGCCTCTTTTCATGGCTGAATAAAGTACATGAATCAAAGCCTCCTATTCACCTATGTTGTTTGAATATGAAAACCGGAAATTAAAATTTGAATAATACTTGATGCTCTGTGGTGAAACCAACATTGTACCTCCTCCAAAGACCTTGTTTGCTTCTTGAAAATCAAACAATAGTTGCCAAACTCATTGTCATCCTTGTTTTCGAGCATAGTGATATTAGGAATGGGTGAATTTTATTCTGTACACAATAAACACCTAATTTGGATTCCCCATTTTTTTGTATGGATCAAATGCATGCCTTTTTTTTCCCATTTTTCCGAGTTAAGTTTGGAATACCCTTGACTTTGGTACCTATTTCGAGATCATTTGAACACTCTTCCCGATCGCAGGATGAGCAATTTGTGTTGATAAGTCTTGGTAAATGGGGCTCAATCTAGAATTTTACAATTTGTTATGACCGATGGTCGCCTTAGCCCCATATCGTGTTCTCAAAAGTAGGTGTGACCAATCTGGCTGATAGCAGATACCCACCAATTATGGTTGTGAAGTCTCTTGATAGATAGAACGCAAAGAGTGGCGGAAGGTCAATTACAAACACATCTTATAGAATCGCGATGTTTGACATGCATACAACGTAAGACATAACCCTTTGATGATCCTAATTGTTCCCACTCACTGCTCCATCTAGCCGTATCACTTATTTCAACACTGGCTCATACTTTAGACCCAATTTATTGCTATTTACATCAACATTATTGAGCTACTTTGCCCAAATTGATCAAGCAATTATGTACCAAGTGGTTCTGATAATCAATCACACATAGAATGGTGGAGGATTCAAAATTTTTTGGTTGACCACCACCATGTTGCCTTTGCGTTGGTGAGAACCTTTTCCTATCTTTGGTTTGATCCACTCGAGGCAGACCAATTGGCCATTGCAGCTTGCAAAAATATCATTTCCTTAGGATTTCCAAAGTGACTCCAACATGGAAATGCTCACATGTTTTTTCTTCATTTGATCGATGATATTGAAATGAAATGGACTCTCCTTGTGTTGCCCTTTACTTGGCACAACCTCTTCTCGAGCCCGAATAGGCACATGTGCTACTACAATGGGTGCCTTAGGCTGATTTTGCACATTCGGGCTGCACTTTCTCTACTAACTCCTTTTGTATAAGAAAACTAGATTATACAATTTTCCCTCCTCCATGTTCCTCTTCTTAGACCATGTATTGGCAGCCACGCCTTGAAAAGATGGTTGGTTAACTCGGACGTAAGTCTTTTGTTTTCCAATTAACCAATGTAGTTTCTATTGAGGTGCCTCTTACTGAGTTTCTTGCTACTGATTTCCCTCTTGACTTGGTTCTTGGGAAACAACAATGGTATGTACCATCAAGGCATAGTTTAGTGCACCATTGAAACAAGCTGATTGAATGTGAAGTAGAATGCGGGGGGCGACACCATTTGTACTCTGCTATGTTGTTTTTTTGGAACTAAGGCTCTTGACATTGAATGCACATTTAGATCATATGGTTGGAATGACCTAACAACTTGAGGTTGTCCTTGGTTTGAGTTTTGATTTGTAACCTAAGATGGTGGTCTATTTTGTTGGTATGGGGAACTAGCTTGATATTTAGTTTGAGGCTCGATACGGTCAAGAACTCGAGCTATCTATCTCTTCATAGTCACTATGTCATTTCCTAGGTTTTGTAGTTGTTTCATAACCTCCTGTAATTCTTTTGAAGTGCTTGAAGAAGTAGAAGCATCATTATTTCTTTGATTCCTAGGGGGTGGAATGGGATTCAACTCTGGTGTTTGACTACTTGTAGGAGATCCCATGTCTAGATATAGAGGCATTGGTGGCGTTGGTGCTAGCTTACCAGCTTGAATCAAGCAATTTTCAGCTCTAATAGCAATGTTATAGGTTGTGGGTAAAGTTATACCTCCCATGGATTGTATCATCATTGCAATATCTGAATTTAGAGCTTTTAGGAAGTATAAAAGACAACTTCACCGTTGATCTCACAAAGTTTTAATTCTATCCCATGTCCTTTGGAATCAAAAGTTGAAATCAATCATTTGTTCATTAGGATCCCTCTTGATTGTTGTCAATTATTCCAATAAAGACAGATTATCTCCCTTTTCCCCAAATTGATTGTGGAGGGCTATGCACAAATGGTCCCAATTTTGGATAGACCATGTTGTTAGGCTCCTAAACCATTACAAAGATTTACCTTTAAAAGATGAAGCTAACAACTTGACCATAATATCCATTTCATTGATTTCATGAATTGCACAGACATTGGTGATGTCTTGGATGTGGTCAATAGGAGTAGTATGATTTTATCCTATGAAATAGGGAATATTCTTTAGTGTTGTAATTGGGACCTGATTTTGAGCATTTAGGGCAAGTGGGCTACTACCCGTGAAGTTGACATAGGGATTGGGTTGTGCCATCCTAATTGGTCGGAGAACTCTCATTGATTGAAGAAAAGGTCTACCAGGTGGAGGTGTAGAAAAGTCTTGTTAGGTGGAGATGGTGATCTTTGTGGTCTTCTTCCTCTCCTTCCTCTTCCTGGTGACAATTTCAAGTAGACAAACAATCCCTCTTCTCTAGTATCATACCTAGTTCGAACTCTTCTCATGTACTTTGGAAACCTTTTCTAGCTACAACACTGAATTCTATCCCTTTAGATTTTCCATATGTGTTTGGGAAATGAGCCTCTAAATGATGGATTTTTCCAAGTTACACATCGAACTCGACAAAATTAAAATTAAAACCTTAAAGGCCCTCCATATTTTATATTTTAGAGGTTGAAATTTGTTTTGGAAAGACAGTCTTAAAAACCCAACAATGCAATATGTATGAATGTCTCAAACCCCAAATCCAATGTTCGGAGAGCCCCAAAAGTTTGAAACCTGAAATTCCAAAATTCGAGATGCTCGGAAATCCTAAAACCATGAAACCTGAAATTCAAAAAACTTTGCAATTTTGAAAATAATTTTTAAAAACTAAAATTACCCTTTTGAAGATTAGCCCCGATCTATCAACTGGTGAAATTTGGACTTATTTTGAGCAAGTTAAGCCCTTAAAATTAATTTCGAGTTCAACCTGAGAGGTGAAATGTCTGAAATTTGAAATCTGTAGTTTTCTAAGTCCAATTTTCTTGAAAATTCCTTCAAAGCTTGTGGAATGACTTCTTCATCCCACCGGGCATGCCAAAACTGTTGATGCGTAATCACAACACCCCTTACTATGTGGAATTCAAAGGATTGAGACCATCAATGTGATTGCAAAACGTGGAGCTTTTCCTAAAGTGTGGGACTCTACAATTGAGAAATCTCTCTATCTAGATGAAGTTCAGTTCCTATTCCTTTATTCTAATGAACACATCCGAATTGTAGAGAATCCACCTTAAAATCTACTCTAACTTGTCAGGGAGATAGGTTTAAGAAGATTACAATAATTTAAACCTAAACTAATAGAGGTGATTCACCAAAGGAATGTTGAATAACTTGTCTTGCACGAAATGAATGTGAAACAAGATTGAAGAGGATGGACATCAACACCGATCATGTTCATATCACCAATTCATTCACCATTAAACACAGACCATCAAATATGGAACACAATAACCATGCATAGATAAACAAGATTGCAATGAGTGATCAAGAAGATGCAATGAATATAAGAGAAGGTTAAAATTCATCCACATACTTTTATTATTGCGCCAAAATTGATACATTGCATTTCAATGGCCAAGAAGCAAGATTGCATTTACACTTTTATGGAAGGTTTGAGCTCCACAAATTCACTTACAGCATACAAGAGAAGAAGGGAGGGTGCAAATACAAATTGTCCAACATTAGGACAATGATCCTCTTTATAATATATAGGAAGAATGAGAGAAGAAAGAGAGAGGAATTAAAATTCTTGCTTCAACCACCGTAGAAGGCATTGATTAATTCACCTGCAATAATGATGGGTTCTACTACAAAATCGATGTCTCCATGTACTATGTCTCATTGGGAAAGAAAGGAAGCCCATACTTCATCATTGTGGTGGGTGAGAAATGTGGAACATCATCTAAAATGGACAACTATAGTTACTCATTTTGAATAACTTTGTCTCATTTAAATTAAGATAACTCGAGACTGTGAGCTTTCCAAATAGTCATTTCTTGTGCAAATCCGAGCTCCCAGTCAAACGTTATGGCCATCTGAAGATTGGGTGTCATACTACATTAATGGCGATTGGTTGACATTGTTTTTCAGACTCCAAATATCCTTGCAACCTCCAAAATCCAAATTTTTAAACTTTTAGACATCTCCATTTTGGATATTGAGTCACCGTTCATCCATTAATTCTCGCTTGAGAATTTTAAAACTCTAAAGTCCAAAATTTTAGACATTTCAAATTTGGAACTTTGGACTTTTTGTTGTGATTTTTGTGTTTTAGGGCTCCAAACTTTTGAAATTCCAAACTCCAAACACCAAAACCCCTAAGTTTGATATTTTGGACATTCGATATTGGAAACTTTTCCTTTTCAACTTTTTGAAACTGCTCATCACTTTATCCTGTTGAGACGTCCGAAACTCAAAATTTCAAGTCTAAAATTTTAGACTTCAAGGTTTCGACCTTTCCATTTCGAGATTAGGTTATCGTTCATCTAATTGAGCACTTGAGAGTTTTGAAACTCGAATCTCTCAAACTGATACCTCTAAAAGTCCAAATCGGAACTTCAAAGTCTAAAAATACTTTGTGTTGACCTCTAAACTAAGTTTTACCTCCAAAATTCAAACCCTTTTAGACTTCGGACTTTTAGGAGTTCAGAATTTTTGATCTAACTTTCAATCGGGTCATCTCCTATCTCTCGAAAGTCCAAATTTCATAGTTTCAGGATTTCGAGCTTTTCCATTTTGAGTCTGTGGCATCAGTACACTTGCTCGCACTCACCGAGATCTTCAAAACTCCAAAATCCCAAAGCCAAAATTTAGACTTCGAGGTTTCAGACTTTTTGTATCCTTTTCAGCCCGCTTTATCTTTGAAATGGCGAATTCTAAAGTCCGAAAACTTTGGGCTTGGGCCTCCATTCTTTCTCTCTAGTTTTGATCTCCTTCGACATTTCCTTGGCCATTCACTTTTTGATCTTGCATTTCCATTGTCGAGCCCGCCTACAACGTGATTTTCGAAACCAAAATGTGAGCTCCCATGACTAGATCAACCTCTCCATTTCCTCTACGTGCAAGGTCATGTTTATCCAATTTCTCCTGAGGGTAAAAATTGGATAACATATACACCATTGTAAACAAATCCATACAACTAAATTTTTTTCTAGAATAAAAAAACCTAAAATGTTGTGTTTACTGCCACACTACCTCCAAAGTTGCGCATAATAGTGAGGATACTGACAACCACTATATAAAGTGGCTTAATTTTTGTCAACAACCTTTTTCTTGGACGTCCCAACACCCTTTGAACAACTCATTGCCCATGACTTATGACCATTTCTTTCCACAAAGGTTGCATTTCAATTTTTTTCATTTTTTCAAACATCTCGAGTGCCTTGTTTGAGACTTGGGCATACCATGAAAAGCGGGTGAGAATGGAAAATAAGGGGACTTTACGCAAAAGGAGAGAGAATTGACAAAATTGTAGAGACATAAGTGGGATAGCAGGAAAGGATGGTTTCAAAGTCTTAAACCATATAATGAATGCTATAAAAAAGTTGAAGAGCAGGTAAACAAAGTGGTAGCTGCCGCCTACCATGAGAATGGAGCTACAAATGTTATAGAAACACATGTGGACAAAAGAAAAAGAGGTAAAATCAATACAGCTAGAAACTATGCCCGAATGAAGCTCCTCCTAATCTTAAATCTTTTCTTCCACATACAATAAAAGATCGAAAGGTAGAAGTTTACCCTTCATTTAAAGACAATTGAAATGGCTTCAGGTGCATATACATATGCAGAAAAACAATTTTTGCAAAGTAATATGAGGGGGTATTTGAAATTTCAGGTTTATCTCGTGTGCAAAGCTAATTTAGACCCTACTAAAATGATTTAGGATGACTATTAGAGAGATCTCCATTGAACATAGTCCACCATTCACTTTAGTATTGCATTTAATTTTCAATGTACTCTCCTATGTAGAGATTTAAGAAAATCTGGAGGAAAACCTTGGGAGAAGAGAGTAAGGTAGGGGAGTCACGAGAAAGATGGAAAAAGGAGTTAAAAAGTTGCCAAAGGATATGGTGTTTGGCTCAAAACCTAACTCACCTTGTGCTTTGATAATTGTCCTCACTCTGTCCAAGGCTCCCATATTGGCACAAGATTTTTCTTTTAATTCTAATGTGGTGACAGGTGGACACGACACATTTTTATTTATAATTTTTGATGGGTTTTCAAAAGATAGGTTGGGATGACACAAAACCTACTGCAACAAAATAAAATATTGTTCTTCCACCATATTAAAGCACTCACAAGTTGTATCTAAAGGAGAAATTCCATTTTATGAATATCCCATTTAGAAAGGGGAAGACAGGATCGTAGAAACACTTGTGGAAATTTTCTGCTTCACACCTTCTATTCGAAACATTTTCCTGAAAGAATCCAAACTGTTTTAAAGAAACCCACAATCATTTAAGACGTGATTTTCCTTGCATGTGTATTAAAGTATTAGAGGAGGACAATTCACATATATACATGCCAAGGATTACTACTCATAACAAAAAATAAATTTAAAAAAACCTTTGATAAAGCATATTAAACCATTGTTTATTAAATTTTAATGGAAATGAAAAACAGAAGGAAAACCTAATATCATATCACACTTAGAACCTTGACCTCGTTTCAAAAAGCAATTAAAATGTGAAAAGAGGGAAATCGAAGAAATTAATTATAAGTGAATGTAGAAGAGAAAATAATGTTTCCATTTACACGAGAAGAAGACATGAGGTGATAAAGATACCCGGTGCTTATACATACACAAAATTTGTTTTCCTCTCCCCTCAACATAACCAGTAGCTTAGGGTTATGAACTATTTTCTTGCGTCTGCTCATAACAGAGAAGCTCTACAACACTCTCATGGCCATGGTAAGGTTTTGGATTTTCCATTGTATTTGCACCCATGGCCACCTCATGCACTTCCTACATCAAAAGGATTCAATTAAAAGGCCTTGTTGAGGCATAAAGAAGTTTTAATTCTATCCAACTTAAGGCATCCACCTCTAAGGTTATGGTAGCGTGGAGGTCGTTACCTAATAATTGTCTCCCTTCAGTCCTACTGAGAGGCCGAATCCCCATTGAAGCAAAGAAACTTGAAATCGCCATTTAACGTCAAGACCGTTTATTTGAATTACGACTGTGTTGGAAGACCAGTTTGGAGATGGCGTTCGACTCTGAATCTATGGCGTCTCCTCTTCTATAGGAGGACAAAAAGAAGTGCGAAAGATTTATCTATAAGGTGCTAAGGTTGCAGTGAAAGAGCCTTATCTCAAGCGAGCTCAACAGGTGAACTCCACCTGCCTTCAATAAATTTAATTTTTCTCACTTCAATATTATGCCACCCATAAAAAGTGAAAAAAGTTAATTTAATATAAAATATTAGTGGAGGGAATTTAGAAACAAAAACTATACTTTTTTCTCTAAGTTATGTCTTCATGTACCACCTTTTGTTGCCGTGGTTGCTTGTTGTGCTAATCGTCATTATCAAGAATTCAATTTGAAATTTAGATAATATCTGTTGAAAAATCGTTGAGAATGGTAGACAAGACTTGGAAAACAGTCGTGGGATTATAAATTCAAACTTGGTTTAAATTTTTTGTTCCATTTTACAAGTAGTCATCGAACTCTACCATAAGGGTTTACAAAGCAAGGATATGGATATCACCGTCACAAGTTCTGTGCTTGTTCCACCTGCAAGTCGTCGTCCCCATCATGTCTTGTGAGTATCCAATATTGATTTATGTTTCCCAATTCACGGTCTCACCGCCTACATTTACAGGCCAGTCATACATTCTGATATGCAGACAGTATGCCAAGGGATTAGAGAGGCGCTTAGTAAGGTGCTGGTGCATTTTTATCCCTTAGCCGGAAGATTAACTACAGACGAGACGGGACGAATCTCTGTCAACTGTAACAGCGAGGGGGCACTGTTTTTAGAGGCGTTTACGGAATTGAAGATTGATGATTTGGAGGATATGGGAAGCCGGCCTTCAGAGCTACAGCCCTTGCTCCCCACAGTCAGCTACAGTGAAGACATCTCAGCACTCCCCTGCTCATTCTTAAGGTACTAATTGCAAGTAACTACCCAATATTTTCATCAAACTTGGAATTACTCTCTTGTTACTAAACCCACATTAAATGTAATGACAGGTGACTAAGTTCAAATGCGGAGGAATTGGTTTGGGCGTGGGAATTTCACATATAGTGTGCGACGGCCTGTCGGCTATAAATTTCATTAACACCTGGTGTGATATAGCTCGTGGGTTAGATGTGAATGTTGGCGATCTCCACATTGATCGCACTCTGCTGCGTGCACTGAAGTCCCCAGAACCCACTTTGCGCATGAAGAGTTGTGCTTACAATCTCCGCCTCCTCATCGACAAACTAGCACTACTACAAGGGGGGGTGTTTTGAGACAATAATAGAGACAATACTTGATCAAATTGTCTCAAATAGAGACAATAAAAAAGTTGTATATTGTCTCTATTATTGTCTCAAAGCGGGTGTCTCTAATATTGTCTCTAATTATTGTCTCTTCAGAGACAATATAGGTTGATACATATTTTGTCTCTTGAGAGACAATATAGTTTTTGTCTCTCTAGAGACAATATTTGTATTGTTTCGCTAGAGACAATACAAAATACTGATTTTGTCTCTCTAGAGACAATACTAATTTCAATTTTTATTGTCTCTCTAGAGACAATACGAATTTAAAGAATGAAAAATCTGAATTTCAAGAATAAATAATAACCAAATATCATATAGTGCAATCGACGGCTACATATCATCTATGATGTTAGAGTAGACCGTAAGGAATATCATAAATTAAAAACAATTTGATTTGAATCTTGTGCCCAACAAATGGGTCCACAAACATTTTATTAATATCAAATAAGATAAAATACAAAAGGGTGTCTAAATACTGTTAACCCTTTAAATACAATGATAAAATACAAAAGGGTGTCTAAATACCGTTAACCCTTTAAATACAATGATAAAATACAAAAGGGTGCCTAAATTCCGTTAACCCTTTGCATACAATATGAACACCTCTCCACACCCAAATGGCGATCTCGTCTCGCTTCCTAGTGCTACTTTGAGGTTTTTTTTCTTAACTTTAATTTTGAGTCAGTGTCTCTCTGTCGGCAGCGGTCATTTCATGTTCTTCGCTTTGATTGTCTCAACTTTGATACAATTCTCTACTATCAATAGCACCAAGCAACTCATCTTTAGTCTTCATGAAAACAAAGATTATAATGACTCGTTGCGTTTATCAACTATCACTTGAAAATTTATAACAAACATCTCATTAAAATACTGAGGTTGAATTAAACATATAACAAGAAACCATCAACCTTTCATAAAAAAGGCCATCTTTAATAACAAGGCATGTCTATGCTGAGCCTTTTCATAATGTGACAGGTAACTTGAAAATACAATACATAATAACATTGCTCTTATACTTGAAGTTATTTTGATGATACGAGCTCACATAAAAAAGAGTATAGTCACCTCCAAGCATAACTTGACCACGAGCTTTCGTAGGCCAGGATGAGAAAAGTTTGTATTGAAGTAAACAATATGGAGAGCTTGAAAAACTTCAGCGAAAAGGTATAAAGAGGGTAAAACAGTTTGCAGCCAACCTTCAGAGAAGCCCCTCCGACTAGAAATCCATCAACATTAAGATGTGCTGCCAACTCAACACAATTTCCAGCATTTACTAAACCTGCAATATGCAAAACAAGTAATGGTGTATTTATTCCAGTCAAACAAGAAGCTGATTGGCACATATTAAAGTGCTTCTGCACGACATTAGTAAGAACATGTTATCCTAGATGAACATAGACAATTTATCCACTCTTTACAATGACCTTAAAATTTCAGCAATATTCAAGTTTCCTCCTCCATCATTGACCCAAAAGAAGATGGCAATGATGATAAGAATAAAAAATCATTCAAACTGTAGGGAGAGAAATATTGAGAGAAGCTAGTTACCGCCATAGATAATTCAGATTGACTCTGCTACTTCAAGACTGACATTTACTTTAAGCCAATTCCATAACATACATTATTAACATGTCCTTAAGGAAACTCTTGTTCAACTGTTGCAGCGGTGCAGACTATGCAGACTTGTTTGAACATGTTGTTGTAAGACGAATATGGATGACATTAAAAATGGTTTTCGCATATTGCTTCACTTTTTCGCAGATGTTTTTTTGTCATCACTCCAAAAGGTCTAAAATAGTACATATGGAGTACATAATTAATTGGTATTTTCCTCAATCGCTCTAATTCTCCAAGGTGGTCTCTGTTAAGATAATAAATCCTAAATGTTAAATGATATATGCCTCGAGAAAATTTTGTATATCTAAAATCACCAATAATTATAAACACATTCGGCTTTACTATTTGTTTATCAAATAAATAGTGAAATAAATTGAGAGGATATCGTGCAAAGGTGTGAATGTTCATGTGTCTGCCTGGGCGCCATTGGGAGGTCCAGGGAATTCGTGGGGCACTGGCCATATGTTGGATAATCCTCTAATTAAAGACATTGCCACGAAGCATGACAAAACTCCTGCACAGGGATTACTCAATTATTAATTATGTAATGCTTCCATTATCTATTCTCCGCATAGAATTAATTCGTGATGAAATTAATTATTTAGGTGGCATTGCCCCAACATTGAGTCTCGGATCTCAAGAAAGATTATTTCCAACATAGTGTTAGGCTTGAAACCATGGGTATTGATACTTCATTTTGGTGTATTGGTAACTTGGACAACAAGAGCGGGTTTCAAAAAAGTATGTTGAAAGGGAAAAATGAGTGGGGGAACTCGAAGGTGGGAGCAACAATGACCAAGTGAGTGCATTCTTTTTTGAAAATGAGCCCAAATAGGCTAGACGCCTCTGGGAGGTGTGATTCGTAGCACTCAGGGGTGCTTGACTTTTTGAGGGGTTGGTTTTACTCCGTTTCGCACAAAAAATTGATAAAATGCTGTTGGAAGCAAGGTGGAGGATGTGCAATTTGTTTGGGTGGAACATTTGTGGAAGGGGCGTAACAAACACTTGTATGAAGAATTGTGCAAGTGAATAACTACGTACGAGTGGATTTAAAAACTAAGCACATGGACACATGGAGGATGAAAAAAGGGTACGGAAAATCTAGATAATGCGCAAAGTAATTTGAAAAATGCGCAAAGGAGGGGGGGGTTGCATTTGGAGAAGTGAGGAAACGAGAGGTCAAAAAGTGTTGAAAAACACTTTATTGGGGCAAAAAGTGCCCTAGGCGTTTTAGATGCCCCTAAGAGGAACATTTTGTAGTTTGGTTCTACTATGAAAATGCAAGCCGGGGGGCACCTGGGGTCCTTTGGGGGCAATTTTTTCCTTTTTAATTGTTTTTCGAAAAGTTAAACGTCAAACCATTTCTCTTTTCCAGATGTAAAACCTTTTCCCTTCATACCCAATTCCAGAACAAAAGGTGTTTTGAAGCCAAAAAGGTGAGGTGCCCCTAGGCGTGTTTCATAGTGTGAAACTATGAAAGTGGTGTGTTAGGGGCGTCTAGAATTTTGAGGGCCAAAATGACATTTTACAATAATGTTTTTGAGAAAAATTGTTTGCCTCAATTTCCTCTTCTATTTGACTACTCACTCACAAACTTTTGACCACTTAGAAAATTGAGGTGCCCTTGGTGCAGTTGGTGCAGTATGACTTTACCTCTTTAGAGGCTCCTTTTACTTTTTGGGGTTAAAAAACTCATTTTTTGATGATGCTTCTTTGGTCAAAGTCGTTTGTCTTTGAAGGACTCTTGTTTTGAGCACAAGTTTGGCAATTTATGGACCACATTGAAAATTTGACAAAGTTTGGGTACGACACAGTGACAAATAATCATTTTTACCTTTGTCTCGGGGGCAGTGGGACGGAGGGACATGGCTTTCAGGACAGCAAAAATTACCCATATTTTGGGGACAGCAGGGGGACGACTATTAAATAATATATAGAAACTAATATTTAAATATTTTAACTTTATTTAATGAAATTTAGGGGGTCTATACTGCATTTAATGTTTGTTAGGTATTTTGAAGATTAGAATTTAATGCTCTTTTGATAACAATAATAGTTTTTAAAAAGTGAAAGCATCAATTTTTTTATAAGAATTAAAAAATTTGGGGGAGCCCTTTCCAAGTCCTCAAGTCCTCAGAAATGTTTGGAACCATGAGGACATTTGGAACATCTATAGGGGATGCGTCCGTGTAACACTGTAAATAATTACCTTTACCTTCATACTGCTTATTGTAAACCTTCGTATCTTTGTATTAGCATTTTACGAGTTGTGTTTCTTATTTCCTAGTCCCATGGAGGGAGCACTTCTGATGTATTTCAGCCTATGCTATAGAGATAAATTAGTTGTCTTTTTGCATCTAAATTAGCCCATGAGTTCCAAAAATAGCTGATGTTGAAAAATTAAGAGTCTCCTACTGAAAAAAATAATTTACAAAAAAATGAAAAAATTGGTTGGATGCAAGCTCAGTTGGCATCTTGAAATTCTCAGTAGACACTGCAAAGCATTTGGCCTCCTAAAATGCTCCCTAAATTTTCTTCCTTAACAGTTGGGACTCTGCATTTGGAGGCAAAGATATATTTTTCTGCTGTTGTTGATGTTAATGCCTGCTAGGGTTTGGCAGGTACATTTTAGGTATGGAGTAGGACTGGGCAAAAACTTTGGCATAATTCTGACAAAGTAAAAGACCATAAATTTTACATATTTTACTCAAATAAATTTGATTCTATGCATTTAATACCAGAATAGCATCAATAAGATACACAATTAACCTTGTGCATGATATTGTTGATGGAGCAACAAGCTGCATACTCTCTGGTCATCGATGGATTGAAGTTTTAAGCAAATTGCTGCTGCCAAATAAGTGAGCACTGAAAATGAAATAACAGATTTTATGTTCATTTATGGTTTTCTATGTTACTCTTTTAAGTTTTGATTTTTTCAGATAGAGACGGCCTGCCATCTGTGAAATCTGCAACGATGGCAGAAATGGGTAAGATCTGTGAGTCTCTTATCATGCTCACAAGCTGCCCAAGTAGAGACAACAAAACTTGCTGCTGGCTTAGCTTGGGACCTGCAAGTCTTCCCAAGCTATTGTTAATTGGCTGCATGTATTAACTACCTTGGGAAAAAGTAATAGTTGCAGTAGCCCTCTTCTTAGGACCCCTTTTTTATTTAGTATTGTTCCAGCTGGAAGTGTGAATTGTTATTTCGTACTCAGTACAAAATGTGTATCCTATACTTAATATTTTTTTGGGAATGTTTTACCCGTTGTCTTGTCTTGCTTTACTAGATTTTGTTCTCGATTAATTTGTTTCTTTATTTTCTAAATGTTACTCCACAAGCAGATGCCAACCTATAGGTTACTATATTTCTCATTCCTTCCTAGAGTACTTGAAATTTGTTACTCAACCCACACACTTAAAGATCCATGCTTTCTGTATGAGAAAGAATAGTAGGGCATCAAAAATTAATTTCGAATGAAATGCTACCTACGACAAAATGCTTTGAATAAGCAATATGAGCGGGTAGCGGGAATCGAACCCGCATCGTTAGCTTGGAAGGCTAGGGGTTATAGTCGGCGTCGATTAACGCCTCTAATTCAGAAACGAACATGAAAATTTCATTCGGCTCCTCCATGGCAGAGAGAAAGGGGGGGGGTCAAGTCAAAAATAATTATTATTCTTTTTTTTTTATTTTTTTTATAATCTTTTATCATCCTAATCTGATCTATCCAGTTTCAATCTACAACATTTCATCCAGATTATAGCCTTGAACAGCTTGTATTATTAAAATAATACAATAAATAGAGGGCTCTATCTAAATAATGAATTAAAAAGTTATTGGAGAGGAAATAAAGAAATGATATCAGAGGGTCAAATTTTGATAGCCCTTTTTGCTGCTTTTATAACAAGCATTTTAGCTTTCAGATTAGGTAAAGCACTGTATTAATAATTTATTCAATTATTCCTGATATAGGGAAGATCATAGCCTGGCCAGATACTGGCCGGGCTAGAGAAATCGAAGAGTAATTTAGAACGGAATGAACAATACAATTGTATTTTCGTGGTCTTTAGCTTCAAAATTTTAGCTCTATTCATTCTATATCTCCCATCTCGGAGAGATGGCTGAGCGGACTAAAGCGGTGGATTGCTAATCCGTTGTACAGACTATCTGTACCGAGGGTTCGAATCCCTCTTTCTCCGTTCAGTCACTTCAAATGAATCCTAAAATGACTATTATAGTCACCAGTTTCTTCTGTCGGTCAAAAACTATATGAGTCAAAGGCATTGTGTGGGATTGCTACATGATTTTAATCTGCTGAGTAGGAAATCTTGACTTTTTTTCAGGTGGTGAGGAGCATAATGGCATCTGCAACTTTATCAATGTCCAAGGTTTCTGCCTCTGGGTTTTTACCATCCATTTCTGAACCCCGTTTATCTGGGGTTGGATCACATCTACAGGCTTGTGCAGTCAAGTTTCCTAGCAAAATGTCTTTCAAGGCCTTTAGTGGGCTGAAAGCTGGTATATCCTGCGAATCTGAGGCAGCTCTTTTAATTCGTGAGACAAATGCAGTTCTTAGATCCTCTTTAGGTATTCCAAGGATGTCAGAGAAGAGACAAGTTAGTATGAAGGCCGGTAAGGCTCCGTCATCAGTTGAGGGGTTTAAAGTTGCCATCCTTGGTGCTGCAGGAGGGATTGGGCAACCCCTCTCGCTATTGATTAAAATGTTTCCTTTGGTCTCTGGTTTGAATCTTTATGATATTGCAAATGTGAAGGGAGTTGCTGCAGATCTAAGCCACTGCAACAGTCCTGCACAGGTTCAAGACTTTACTGGTCCTACTGAGTTGGGAAATTGTTTAAAGGGTGTAGATGTGGTAGTGATCCCTGCAGGAGTTCCACGGAAACCTGGGATGACGCGTGATGACCTTTTCAACATCAATGCGGGTATTGTCAAGTCCTTGGTAGAAGCCGTTGCAGATAACTGCCCCAATGCCTTCATTCACATCATCAGTAACCCTGTGAATTCAACTGTACCCATCGCAGCTGAAGTTCTCAAGCAGAGAGGTGTCTATGATCCAAAAAAATTGTTTGGTGTTACAACCTTGGATGTTGTCAGAGCGAACACTTTTGTTGCTCAGAAGAAGGATCTAATGCTAGCTATGGTGGATATTCCAGTTGTTGGAGGTCATGCAGGAATTACCATCCTTCCTTTGTTGTCAAAAACCGAGCCTTATGCAACCTTCACTGAAGAGGAGATCGAACAGCTAACAGTTAGAATTCAAAATGCTGGAACTGAAGTTGTTGAAGCAAAAGCAGGTGCTGGATCTGCAACTCTTTCCATGGCTTATGCTGCTGCCAGATTTGTCGAATCTTCTCTTCGCGCGCTTGATGGTGATCCAGAGGTGTATGAGTGCTCCTATGTTCAATCTGAATTGACAGAATTACCGTTCTTTGCATCTAGGATTAAACTTGGAAAAGAAGGTGTTGAAGCAGTATTACCTGATATTCTTGAGGAGCTGACTGAGTATGAACAGAATGCTTTAGAAGCACTTAAGCCAGAATTGAAGGGAAGCATTGAGAAGGGGATTGCTTTTGCAAACAAGCAAGCAAAAGCAGGTGCTGCTGCCTGAATTCATTCCTTTCAACTCATCATTGCCAGAGGAAATAAAGATGAACAGCATATACTACAGCTTCATCAGGCCATCTCATTTTTGCAGTTTAGGCTCAGACTTTTCATTTTGGTTGCTTTTGTATCTTTTGAACTTAAAACACCGAGTGTCAACTTTTTGATGCAGGCTTGTTGATTTACAACTATTTGCTTTCTGATTTCCTCACAAGAAGTCTTTAATAAGATCCATTGTTTAAGTAGACACTTGTATTATCAGTATCCAGAAATGAATGCCCGTGTTGTGACAAATGCTATAATCTTTTTGTTTTGTGTTTCTTCTGTTTTGTTTTCTTCTGGTATATCAGATAATAGCAGCATTGGGGTTTGGACATGTAACCACCATATAATCTTTATTAATGTGATGTAATGGGTAGGTCATTGGCATTGTTATTTGGTTAAAAAATATGAATTATAAAACTCTTCTTTTGGAACCTCCTGCATAAGAAAGGCCACAATAAATTGAAAATTGTAAGCGCCTTCCCAAGATCCCCAGTTTTAGTCTTTTGGTGTGGATTTGCATTTACAGGTAATGCAATTCTTTTTATTGAACTCCCCTTTTATTTGAGGAAGTATTCTCTTATTTTAAAATTCCAATCATGCAAACTATGTAACCAAGTACATCTTTGAAATCTGAATAATTAGGCACTTCTTATCCACAGATTAGATTTTCAACGTTTGAATGAAATTCGAGTAATGAGGCTCTTTTAATGCCAGATCAGTTTATTTATTGTTGTTTGCTACGATTTAAAATAATGTGACGTGTCACTTGAATGGCGACGGTGAATTTTGTCATTTGTGGATTGGTGAATTCACATAGCTACAAATAAATTGATTTGGGTAACTTATGTAGGCCTGGCTGATCCAAGATGAGAATAATATAAAATTGGACTTTTTTGGGGTGGGGGCGGACGGGGCGGGGGGAAGGTATATGGGGCTGAGTATGTCGTTATTTATATTTCGGATTTATAAAAATATTTACGTCAAATTTAAAATTCCTCATTCCGTTGGTTACTTTGTAAACTGGATTCAAACCAAGAAAGTTTGACTGAATCAAATGTGGTTTGATTTTGATAGAATGGCATGGCAGAACTTTAAGAGTTGATGAGCACTTATTATAGTGCCACAACTAACAGTCCCCTTGTCATGAACTCAAAAGTTCAGATGGAGTATGCAATGAAAATTTTAATAAGAATTAGAAAGTTTATACTGTAAGTAACAGTCATGTGATGCATATAGTTGGGAAAAAAAATTGTGAGCTGTTTTTTCTTTCCAATAGGTGTATTTTTTAACATAATTTTTTTTTTCTTCTTTCAGAATTGGTGGCCAATTATTCATATAAAATGTTAACCAAAGCTTCTGGATGTACCTCTATTTCAAAGAAACAGACATCCCTGATGTTTTAAGAACCATTGATTAAGACCCATAATCATGACAATACAATGTGTCCGATATGACTATTCTAAATAGAAAACATACTAATTCTAAAAATCAACAAACAAACAATTAAGCTATAGAAGACAGCACCCAAAAATCCTCATCTGAAGATCACTAAGACTGCCTAGCTTCCAATGAAGCATCGGGGTAAACTACAACATGTCTGAAATGAATCTATTAACAGAACACACTAACCAAGGGTAAAAGTCAGCAAACAAACAAATAAGCTAGAGAAGACAACACCCTAAATATATATCTGAACATGCCTAATAATTAGCCATGGTAAGTAGCCTACTGGCATCCTGTAATGCCTTCGTTCCCTAAGTATAGCATTTTGATTTATTTTTACCATCATATCTGTTGTGGTTTTGGCTTTATTCTGCTTCTTTTAATTTCTTATTGATTTGTGCCCTGGTAGAAACCTGTGGATTCAAACCACGAATGTGCTTCTGATACATTACCACCTGTAATTTCCTCTTACCTATTTTTGAGCATCATAAGCTGCCAACTTATTTTGGATACCTTTTAATCTTCTCGTCCCCACTGGTGATGTCTATTGTGTCATATGGTCTCTTTGTTGGTTGCCAAGATAAATAAGCTTGAGCCATTAACAAGTTTGCCCAATTAAACTGGTACTTGTTAAACTGTTCTGGAGAAGAATTTGGCGTCCATTTAAAATTCAGGGGAGTGTGAGAATTAATATTTTACATATTCCGACTCTTCTGATCCTGGGATGGCACTGGGACTGAATATTCAGAGCTTTGATACAGTGGATTGCTCTTAGGGGCTTGTTAAATGCTTTAGATAGATAGGCTCATAGGGTATGCAATGATTTATTGTTGGTAGGAATTTTGTTGAATTACTAAAATATGCTTTGGGATGTGGTATGGTGGCAAGGTTGGGTTGTTATTGCTGCAGTAGCTTGGATTAAAAACCCGTTGAATATGCTCTAAATGTGCTCCTCTAGGGTAAAACTAGCTTAACCCTCGTACCCTGACACCCTCGCCCCCGATTGCTCTCCTTTTATTAGGGATGGGTCTCCACTTGTGTGCTCCACCATCTACACCTTCCACAAAGAAAGAACAATGTGTGCATCTTACAACTTAGACTGCTGACGAGCCTTGTGTCTTATAGTTTGTTAAACTGGTTGATGAGTCGGCTGGCCTTAGCAAGCCTAAAATGGGGACTAAGAGGTTGAAGACTGAAGCTTCCACAGCCCTTACCTTGGGTAGTATGTGATGGTAGATGACTTCAAGAGAAGAAAATCCAGTCCTGCAGCATGTGCAATGGATCCCAAGAAGAAGGGGAAGGACTCTAACATGCTTACCTGTTTTGATGGGTTTTATTAGAATAAAGGGGTTGAAGTCCCCATCTTTGTCCTTACTCGAACCCCTCTTTTTGTTAAGACCATTCGTCCTACCTTTCTCCTTTCCTTAGTAATGTAGTATATATGCATATGCGTTGTAAGTCGTCTCGTAAGTTATTAAGTATTATCTCACATTTCTAGAATAGAACTAATATATTAAGGAGTGTTTAGGCCATGAAATGTATTTACAAATATTATTGTATGGAGCTTGTTTAAAGGAGGTTGCCCCCTCGAAGCGGCATGTGATCTAAAAACTATTTGAGTTAATTTCCAAATTTTATTTCATTGTTCATTTATTTTATGAGTTTCAAAATTTTAGGTTTGACTTGAAGGGGTCTGAATACTCCAAATATACTAAGTAATGAATATTTTTAAATATGGGATAAATCTTTCCACAACCACTACCTAAAAATTCATGCAAAGAAACTGTATGTTTGCCTAAATTCTTAATCTATTAATGTTGGTTATTTGCATATGAGGAAGACTTGTACCTAAATCTAGTCACATACCCATTAAAGAATTCCTTATAATTTTAAACTCGATGAGTAAACCCGTCCACAAACACAAGAGATCTGTGTAGATTTGGAAGAAATGACTTATTATACTTAGAACAAGGCTACAAAATTTTTCCCTAGTTGAACAGGGGTACTAAAATTTTCCCAAGTTAAACAACGGTACCATGCAAACATGACAATATTCACAAATAAAAAAGCAAAGGATTCAAACATAGTTTTGATTATTTTTTAAAATCCATGGCTTTGTATACATTAAATAAAAAAGAAAGAAAAATACCTGAATAAGAAAATTGAAGCCCTGTGACTCGACTCTCTCCAAATGATTTTTTCAAGAACATGGCTAAAGTAGCTTCCAGTAGAAACACCTATGTACATTACAGCATGGATTCCCACATCTAACCACAAACACCACACAGAAATGGAACATGAGAATCCTGTAGAACAACAGGTTAGCAAGGAAATCCTATTTCGTGTTAGCAATCTTAAAGGATATCAATACCCAAATCAACAAAAAAAAACCTAAGTTACCTTAAATATTAGTCGGTGTGATCCATTGATGCCTCCATATTTCTTCCTTTTCATTTTTGTATAGGCTATAATCGTTATAGATCTTGAATGGTTATAATTATTTTCCTAGAAACCCTTCCTCTACACTCTGTTTCAACCTGATACAGACCATGCCACTCTGTTTCAAGTTGATACAGGCCATGCCTCTGCATACTCGAGTCCATTCTCTCTTTTTATTTGAAAATGCCATATATCTATCAAACAAAAGGGTTATTTCAAAACAACGATGTAAAAAATAGACATCAAAACCCATACAATATCATGGTTATTTCCAAAAGAGAGGCCATTCCAAACCTCTCCCAAGGCCAACACGGGGCTAGTGTTTCACACATACAGGCCTAGCAGGTTTCCGACATATCCCTTGGCGAAGTCAAATCTCCAGCCGTCGAAGCCGATGTCTGATTTAAGTCAATTCATCAAGTCGGAATGCTCCGTTTACACTCGAGGGTTTGTGTGGTCTAGGTCGGGATCCGCTTCGTAGTATTTACCCATTTTGGCATTACCAGAGCCGCAGGCCGGGTAAGACCTATCGTTGGGAGCAATGGCCCATGCACCCCAGTCCAGTCGGTCGTTGTTTGTTCTGCCGCCAGTTTCCATTGTCGTCCAACTTTGATCCCATCCTGTGGTTTATGACAATGTCGGCCACGCACCGCACTCCATTCTGACAGAACGCCTCCACCGCCTGCTTGAGCTAACCTAGACTTCCTTATTTCGACGATTCCAGTCATCATAGACTTCCCGGTAAATACCCTAAACACCAAAATTAATGCGTTCAGATTTGATTCCCGTATATGTCACCAGCGCCATAAATACCTTACCTTGAGGAGCGACGGAATAACTGGGTGGAGGAAACTAAACGTCTGTTATGCCCTCGTCTATGGCATCTTTCGCACTGCATTTTCGCTGATGTCATACAATGTCCCGCCTTGCTGTCAAGGGCATAAACAATATCTTCAACCACACATACTCATTTTACCTCATGACATCCCTGATGGAATTATCAAACAAGAAAAAGTCCCTTCTTTCTTCATATATAAAGCCATTGATATGCTTGCTTCATACCTCTTTGGAGAGATAATGGTGATGTCGTGAATCCTTTACCTCCCTCTTCTCTTGCAAAAATTTTTGCGAACTTTTTTACAAACCCTCGATTTGTTTTCCCCAAATACTCCATTCCCTTCTTGTGACAGTGCACGGTCAAAGGCGAGAAAAATAGAAAAGACCACAATAAAATTAATACATTGAAAACAAAAAGGTAAGTTAGAGACGAATTTGTAATTTAGAGACGAATTTGTACTTTTTGTCTCTAATATACGTCTCTAAACAGCCCATGTTGTAGTAGTGTAGAGAGGAAGGAGGAGATGTGTCATTTGTTATGTTCAGTGTAAGTAAAGAGCAACTGATTTCCTTGAAAGCCATTGCCGCAGATAACCCAATTAAGCGCATCTACACAACCTTCGTCAGCCTCAGCGTTCATGTTTGGAAATGCTATTGCATTGCCCGTGGTTTTTGAAAACCCAGGAAGTCATATTAAACACGCCTGTAGACGGGCGAAGGCAACTCCACACACCTCGTCGATATTTGGGAAACGTTGTTTTCCCGGCTGTTGTAAGGGCTGTTTCTGGAGATATCGTGTCAAAACCGATTTGGTATAGTGCTGGTATAATCCATGAAGCATTAAGCAAGATGAATGAAAAATACCTACGCTCTCAACTGGATTACCTGGAATTACATCAATAGATTGATGCCAGTCGCGACTATCAACTCAGCACCGCTTCCCTCGCTATTGTTGATTGCACTCGTTTACAGCTGTACGAGGCAGATTTCGGATGGGAAAGCCCATATCCGTAGCACCTGCTCTTAATCCTCAGGTGCGTCCTTGTTACATCCGGCCAAGCTCAAATAACGATGGAAGCCTTTCCATTGACGTGGGATTGCCAAGCAATGAGATGGCTCGCTTTCGCACCTCATTTTACCAATTCTAGCCTTTCGCTTCACATTTCTTTTCCTCTTTTTTAATCTTACCAAAATATTGTGTAACATTATTAAATAAAATGTAATATTATTAATAATGAGTTTATAGAACTCATATTAATAATATAGTTGTAATAGTTAGTATTAGTATGTGGGTGAGTTGTGAGAACAACTCAAGTAGTTATTTGGGTGTGTGACATAATAAAGAGATTAGAGAGATATCTTTGGGATAGATTTGAGAGATTCTACAAAGGAGGAGAGATATGAGGCATGACTATTGACTCCTAGAATAAAGGAGATCAAACTATATATATTATAATCTCATACATGGATAATATATCCCGAATGAATATTCAATTTCTATATTATTATTATTCGGTGTTTTATTGTGCATTTTTATCGCTTTCTTGCCCTCTTTGTGTACTTTGTTTTCATTTGTAGTTTGGCGGGACTTTAGACCGCCATATCCCACACCATGGGAGGTGGGAGACTTCATTTATTTCGTTTGGTCTCTATGACAAATTTGTTTTAGCACTATCGTGTGCCCCACTTTCTTACATTATTTTATTTTAGAAAAATTATTCCTCAAATTTTTTATTAAATGTAATTTTTTTTTGTTAAAGTCATCAAAACACATATATCTAACTAAATAATTTATATTTTTATTGTGAAATTAACATACCATACATATATTTTTGCATTTTCAATTACATATTATTTGCAAAGAATAATAATATTCTTAAAAATTGTAATGTCCTCGCATTCCCACAGGTCAATTTTAGTTTCAAGGGATGAGTCAAAACAAAATAATAAGAAAAATAAAGATAACGTTGTAGATGTTCCTCAGTGGACAAAATAGGTAAACGCTATGGAGTCTCTCCGTATATTCGAATGGTCGGGGTCATTTTTTTCTTTTGCTATTCTCTTAACTCGAAATCATATTTAGATTATTGAGTTTGAAATATTATTGTAGCATTAAAATTTCATCAAATAAATGTGTTTTATTGAAAAATAATCAAGATGATCCTTATAAATTTCAAATAAAAATAATTACATGATAATAAATAATTTAGGGAAAATTATGATTTCCTTCAAGTTTATCCATATGCACGTGAATTTAAACAATTTACACGAGGGTTTATAAAATAAATAAATAAAATAACTAATATTAAATAATTAAGTAAATAAAATAATAATAATAAAATAAAATGGCAGAGAAGCCCTAATGGGTGACTTCGGGAAAATACGATTTTGTTTTGTCTTCAAAATTCTTATTTTCCATCTCTTGTTGTTGTTGGGCGGCTACCATGGAGGGACAAGGGACGGAACACCTCAGCCTTTGTCAACATCTTCCCAGGTCGTTCCAAAATGGGAGTTTTGGATTAGAATATGGACATCCTCCTTGTTTTTATTCTTGTCATGTTATTCATGGCTGCGTCCATTTGGGAGTTTTGGAATAGATCACAAATGTTTTTCTAGAGATATTGTAAGGGATTTGTTTCCTCTTAGAATGACCTTTATTTTGTAAGCTCCAGTCTTGCTTTATTTTTCCAATTAGGAGTCAAAATTAGTATGTATCCTTCGTTTGCCAGTTTATAGACCTGCACTCGTTGTTTGGAAGATTTGCTTAGTGCGAACAAGAGAAAGGGTTGAGTAGGATTGTTGAAAAGATTTGGAACAGGCGTGGAAACCTACCAAAGTCATTTAGGAGAGGGATGTCTTTGGTTGCAATAGTTATCATATCTGTCGCTTTCCCATGTATGCCCCTTACCCATGTATGCCAACGTGGGAGAATAGACGAGCCACATGAAATGTTTGAGGAAATGGATCAAAGAGGAATGACCTTGTGGCCTGTAATGGTTTCAGAAAATGTACAAAAGATGGGGGGTTGTATGTAGTGGGTATATTTTTTTAGCACCTCTCCTCCCGACCGCTTTACATAATGTTGAGAGATTGAGATTGGTGGTTGATGGAATTGGCATTGTATGATTAATATTACAGCATTTACAAAGATGAAGCAAACAGAAGGTACGAAAATTGTTTTACATAAAAAATGAAAATAATAATATTTAATTGTAATTTTATCCCCATATAGGACAGAAGCTGAGATAGATATGATGGTGACGGAAAATGGTATGATCTAGGTGACATAAAAAACATCCACTTAAATATAAAATATGATGGCAAACCTTAATCGATACTCCCTGATCCCTAATCGGCCTGATTTGAGCCCTCGCGTGGGTTATGGTAGCGGCACAAGAGCCCAGTAGGATGGAACGAGTAGGTAGGCTTGAAGCCCAAAATTAAATGCTCAACTTGCCAAAATCCAGCAAAATCGAGGCTCAGGCTCGGGAACCCTCAACGTAGACTTCACAAGCAGTGGCTGTGAAAATTGCGGCAACTCCTTGGATGGTGAAAAATGGACCGGATGAGGTCGGTTGTGAAAATGGAGGCCACTCCTTGGATAGTGAACAAGAAACTTTTACGTCGATTGGTTTGGCCACGGGGACCGCTGGTGGAAAGATTGGACCTGATCCATCTCAAAACAGAGGTCTCCTAACAAAAACCTATGTGGTAATAATGGCTCTAGATCTGATCATGATGGTGGATTTGGGGATGAAAAATGCAACCTAACATATGAGAGAAACAGGGAAATAGGGCACCAACCCTGTTAATGGTTCCGTTAGGGTAGGGGGTAGATCCATAGCTCAGGATGTCCTACAGGATGTTAGTAGCAACAGTCAAGGGAACATCAAATCTTATGCTGTGGTTGTGTCTAAACAACAAGGAAATGATGAACGAACTGTGACCATTTCCATAGAATTGAAATACTTTGAATTAATCACCTCCTCGCACTAAGATCCTTCAAATTAGGTAGTGCGGGTGATTATGGCTATTAATGATCTTGCTTTTGGTAATCTTAATGTTTATGCTAATAATGATGGCTCAAAAGAACAACTATATTGAAAGGGTTAGGTGATAACTTGCCTTTAGCTTATTGGCTAGTGTGTGGTGACTTTAATATGATTGAGAATTCAGAAGATAAATGTGGCACCCTTCCCATGCACTTGTGTGTTGGTGAGCATGTGGCCTGATATTTCTTTAGAAGTTGTTGGGGTCTTTTCAATCCTTTTGTTAGATGGTGGTAGGAATTTAAAGCCCAAGCTTTGTATACTTGGACCAATATTTAAGAAGGATATGATCATGGTATTTTAAAAGTCTTGATCGTGCACTTATTTAACATAGACATTTTTTATTTTGACACACAAGAGTTTCTATTGCTGTTAAGATATGGTTAGATGTACTTTTTTATATCATTACTTGATCACATTTAAGGTTGTAAGGTGTGGGGCTCCTTTCAAACTCTCGACTAATAAATTTCTTCTTCATGTCTTGTTCTTTGAGTCATCCGAGTATGGTCCCTCTTATTGTTGAGGTTTGGAACATGGCATAACATTCACCATTTCTTCGCTAGTTGGATCACATAGTGGGTTACGGCGATTCAATGCAAACACCCATTTCCTCTACCGTTTGGAAAGTAGGTTTTCCAAGTTCGTAAATGAGTCACTTGGCTCTACAAAAAGAAATCGAAGGCTCTCACCATTTTTGAGTCCAGGTCCCTTCAAATTACTCTCCAGATACAGGTTGTTAGAACCTGACATAACCTCAAGCTCCTTGAATGTCATTTGGGCCGTGGTGCGTAGGTATGGTCAAGGCTATATTGTCTTAAGGTGTGAGACAAAGCCTCAAAATACTTATTCAAATCACTCTACAATACTTCTATTTGCAATTTTCATTAGTGACTCATGAAGCTTGTCAGAGATCTCAAGTTCCTTTGTCGAGCAATATCATCTTGTCTTTCAAGCTCAAGAGGATACTTGATTAGCGAGCTTCCCCTCTGCAACGATGTATTGATATGGTGTGGAATAAGATCTCTCCAAAAGATCGGGACCATTGTAATGTTCCTCTTTCCTTTCAAGAATTCCATACTACCTTGTTGTGCTTCTCAAATGACAAATCTTTGAGGATCGATTGTTTCCCATGTGAATTTTACAAAACAACTGGTCTTTTGTGGGACACAGTATGCTTTTTATCTACAGTGAACCTTTCCAATCCCATTGTCTTTGGAGTTTCATCAATCAATGTAACATAAAATTCATTCCTAAAACTCATGCGATCCCGAGAAGATAACTAATTAGCGGCCTATCATCATGTTAACTAGCATAGGTATAAAAAAAGTAACGCATGAGTTTTTACAGTACCACAAGCCTTTTTACACTAATTCAAGGGTCCTTCATGGTAGTACAACAAACTCATGTAACATCAAAACACAGGATTTGACAACAACAATAATCTCAAAAAAACTAAAACTTTGCCAATTTGATCAAAATTTGTTAGCATCTCGAGATCTATTATTCCTGCGAAGAGCACAAAAAGAAAGAAAACTCAAGTAAATTAGTAAATAAACTCAAAATTTATTGATAAATGTTAAAAAGAGGGTTAATAAACAAAAATTTAAACTAATCTACAAAATCTTGAAACTAATGAAAAGGACAATGGATTCAATCCCACTAGATGTGCCAAGTGTATGCATATTAAACTAAATAAGCTAATGCAATGAAACTAAAACAAAGTTTCTAAAAAATTATTTATCCTAATAAGAACATCAAGATAAAATATTAAAGGAATTAACTACTCTATTGCATAAACATGAATGAAATCACCTAATGCTAAGCATTCCTACTTTTGAGATGTATGATTGCTACTAAGCATGAGCCTCTTTAGATCATGAGAAATCAAATTTTTGTGTTAATATCCAAAGAGAGGGAAGGAACTCATCGAGAAAAGTGTAAAAGGCCATACTTATGTCTTACTTTCTACCGAACAATGGGAGAATGGATGCAAAGATCAAGTAGTTATTCCAATAATGGACATGACTCTTATTATGTCTTATATGAATCACTAGAAAAGTGTGGTGTGGTGTAATAAAAAGGTGTAAGGTTTGAAGATAGGTAGAGGTTCCTTTATATAGCTTTCCAATTTCGGAGAATCTTGAATCCCAATGAATGTGGAAAAGAATAAAGTAGATATAGACTTGGTAAGCTTGATAATAGGAATTAACAAGTGATTAATAAATCATGGGAGATGGAGATGATTTAATTAATAAATAAGGATTAATTAATATGCTATAATAATATCTTTAGCTTATTTGGAGGTGATTTGAGAGGTTTTTATATGATTTGGAGGATTTGAAAAGAGGTATTTTATCCTATAAAAGAGTTTATTGATTAAATGCAATGTTAAAAGGGATTAATTAACTAATATTAGTTAATTTTCAATTAGAAGAGGATTATAACAAATGAAGTGTCGTTAATTGACCAAAATAGAGGAAAACATTAGTTAACTAGTAGAAATCACTAATTATAACTGAAATGAAGCGTAAAAAGATAGCTACTACAATTTCAACAATAAAATTACGTAGGTAGGATTTTGTTGTCTATAATATGGGATGCTTTTAAGTGAAGATTTTATCGAGATGTTGGAGGATATGTGTAGCTTGCTTGGTCACATGCCATCATTCTAGTCAATTGTAAGGAAAATAAGCCTTTTCCAATTAGTAATATGAAGTATATTGTTCAAAGGCCAAATGACTCAATGAGAGACATCTTGTGAAAAAATACCAAATATAGAAACTTTTTCATGAACTTGTAGGATGATCTCAAGCTGCCCATAATAGTGGAGGAATGTCTTAGCATCATGGAACTGATCAAAGAGAATAATTATTAGTTGAGGAAATATGAGTTTTCAAAATGTGTAATTTTCATGGGATCACATTATAAATGAAGTTATTCCACTAGATGTTAATGATGATGATGAGAGCCTTGACTTGCAACAAAAAAATATTGAAGCACGATGAGAAACACAAATCAAGAAGAAGGAGTTATCCTCAACAATTTCATAACAGGTAAGGTTAATGTTTTTGGTTATGTTTTTGAGGCTTAGTATGAGTTTCCATGTGATGAGTATTTGGGTGAATTTGAAAGCTTCTCTTTCTCATTGGAAAAAGAAAACAACAAATGAAATAATGTAAACATGTTTCTGTCTCTTCAACTTGAGCATACTTAAGGAGATAATGATTACATCATGGAAATACATTTCTTTGTTCTTGATATGAGAATTGGAAAATGATAAATAAAATATTTCACCCCATCTATTGTGCTTATTTCCTTTTCATGAGGATGAAAAAAATCTCAACGAAAATTGGAGAAATGTAATATCCCTTCCTCCTATGACCGGAAAACCTTGTTAATGGATTTTAAAATTTAACTGTTCATCCTACGAGGGGAAAGATGCTCTCTACCTAAAAATGAACAACAAAGCCCAAAATGGACAAGGTGAACAGGATGCAAATTACCATGTTGCATACCAAACCTTGAGTTCACTTGCTTTTCGAGACAATGATACTATGCATGTGACGCACTATGTAAGGAAGAATGTTGTAAAAGATCTAGAACATGAGAGAGATGATGTAGTGCCCACTTCCTTCGACACTTTTGATATTGATCATGATGCGCTGACTATATTATGGACGTTATTATAGTTTTTATTCAAAGATGGTGTTAGATGTCGATTATGGATTATTGTTAACTCGATTCATATATGATGCATGATGATTGTTAGAGACATTTTGTATAGATGTTGCCATGTTATTGGACATGGTTATATATATATATATTAATGGATGTTCTTAGGACATGTGATATTTGGATATATTGAGTAGACCGAGAAAATTGAATTTAAAATTGATGATCATATAGTTCCCGATTAAATTGTAAGTGATATTATTGATTGTCTGTATGTTGTTGTGATTCATATATATATTGATGATTTTGAAATTATATTATATTCATTTGGATGTTCGATATGGCGACAAGGTGAAGGGGTATTTTTATTGTGTAGGTTAAAAATATCACAACAAACATCGAGGGATTGGAGACCAACCACATTGGAATTCTAGATGAATTCAACAAGGTCACCATGACAACTTGTATTGTTCGTGTGTGTGTGTTTGATTATTAGGGATTCCAATGGGGGGATCACCTTTAAATGTGACCAAGGGTTATGTGTATTTATTTATTTGGTTCCAATTTATTGATGTTTGTATGTGTTTATTAAGTGATGTGTTTACCCCTTTCATTATTTATTATTTGTCGTAATTTAAGGTGAGTAAACATGTTGTTAAAATTAATTAATAAAATTGGGACATAAGAAAGTAATTATTAGATTTGTTGGCCTAAAATTAAAGTGTTGTAAGAAATGTGTAAGTGATGTGTAAATTAATTTTGGAGTATGAAACACTCCACCCGCTTTGAAATTCGAAATTGTCCTTGGAGGCTGATTTTGGAAGCTTATGGGACAAGTTAAACTTTTCCCATACCTCTTAAATTTTCATGCCAACCTTACCTATGGTTAGAGGGTTTAAATCTAGCCTTCATTATGCATTTTTGTAAGTCAAGTTGTATACTTTAATTGTACTTCATTACATGCTTTCAATTTCAGCCCTTATGAGGTGTGGGTTTGATTTGAGTGTGTAAGTAAAACTGTCATTTATTCACCTGCTTATTTATTGTGCCTTGGAGATTGAAGTTGACTTATGAGTTGGAGTTGAGGATGTGTGATGGGGCATTCCACTTGGATCCACCTCATCCTCTTCTCTTCCCTCTCTATATATTCGAATTCATTTTATTGATTGGGGGTTACACTCTTTTGGTTGCTTCACTTTTGGAGACTTCATTTTGGGTGAATTTTTCTTGCTGTTTTGGGAGCTCTTTCTTGGAGAAGTTTTTGGAAGATTGTTGCATGCTTGTGCTTGGCTGTTTTGGATTGCTTGCATTGGAAGGAGCTTTCCGTTTGAACTTGGAACAAAGCGCATCATGGAGAGGTAAGAGCTTGGCTCTTTGAAATACTCTTCTTTCTTTTCCCTTTTATGAATATGTAAATGTTGGTATGTTTTTTTGTCGTGGGATGTGGGTAGATGGGCTAGGTATGGTGTAGGAGAAGACTATGGGGTTTATTTTGTGGGAGGCACAAGTGTGTTTTAGTGAGGTATAAGGGTGGAGGGATTTGGGATTTGGGTTCCACCTTACAAAGAAAGAGCTTGCATTTCTTTACTCATTATGGGGTGCCATAAGAGGTTTGGGAGACATAAGGAAATGTGAGGAATAAGGGGTGCTTGAGGGAGGAATAAGGAATGCCGGGGTTTGATATACTATCCTTTTTTGGCAGTTTGTAACTCAGGTGGTGATACCCATTTCCTTGTTTGGGAGGCATAAAAAGCATCCCCATAGTATTACTTATCATGTGTTATTGTAGTTGTAAAAAAAACTACATTATATTTTGGATTGTGTTTTATTGTGAAAATGTTGTGTGTATGTTTTGTGGAAGCCTATCGTTTCCATGAGTTTAAATACTTTTCTTATTGCATTTTGGTTGGGGATTTGGTGCCAATGAAGAAGGATGGCTGAACCTTTCATTAGATGTCTTGGTTGGGTGGATACTTGTTTCCTTTTCCTTGCCTTTGTTGTGATCAAAATTGGAAGAATGAGAAGAATACATGTTGCTATTCGAGCCGAGAAAGATAGTGTGATAGTCCCTTGTGAAATTAAATCTCATTGTAACATGTCCCACTTGAAGTGGATCAAATTGTAAATGTTTGTAATGGAAAGAAGTTGTAATGATTTGCAAATGAAATTTAAAATGTAAAAAGTTATACTTTGTATTATGTTTTGGAAAGAATGTGAAACAATGATATTGTTTTGTATATTTTATTTTGAAGGTAAATGGAAAGGAGGTTGTATGAGTTTCATTGGAAATTTGTGTTTATCATGCACTATGAAGTCCTTGTTTTGAAAATGGAAATGTGCAACACGTGAAAAGAAAATGTATTATTCTCGCCCTATGTCAATAAATGATTTTTGAAGGAGTAAAAAGAAAGAAGTTGTAAAGTTATCTCATTTGAAACAAAAAAATGAATGTAATGCTTTTCTCAAATTGCATTGTAGTATTGAATCTGATCATTTCAATGTATTGGAATCTCTATTTGAAAGGAAGAAATGTGTGTGAGAAAAAAATACAATGATTTTTTGTCTTTTTGGAAACGTGTAAAATTGGAAATCAAAATTGCATTTTGGTCTTGAATGGTTTGTTTTGAATCAACTAAAATGTGTTAGATTGGAATTGGAATGAATTTTAATACTTAGAAGATGAAAATGGTAAATATATACTTTAAAATTCTATCCTTGTTATTTGTAATTTCAAACAGGCAATTATCTAAACCAAAAATGCACAATGCTATTCAACCTATAACAATAAAATAACAAATTAAATATTTAAATTGAAGTGGTAGGCTCTAAATGAATTCATGTGGACATTAATACTTAAGAAAATTTCTTAGAAAACTTAGTAAAATCGATTGGAACCGTTTTACTGTCATTTTGCAGTCGTTTTTCTATCAAATGTTGGAAATTTCAAATTAAGCCTCAATCAAACAAATTAACCCTTGCAATCTATCCTAAATTCATATAAGAAAAATCCTCCATGTCTATTTGACATGTTGAGAGAGGAAGAAGATCAAATTGAATAAAATTCACAAGTTAAAATTGACGTTTTTCTCATTCGCCTTTTATAAAAGTCTACAAATAGGACGTCGAGTGCTTTCCGGAAAGTCTTCATTTGCCAAAAACTGAGCTCTCTATCAAAATTTACGGCCTTATAAATTTTTCTTCACTTGGTGTTAAAATTTTGGGAAAATATTCTATGTCACTGTGGCCCAAATTTTTTTCCTTAGGCGCTTAGGAAATTTTTTGGAAACTTTTCTAAACTGTCCCCGCCGCCCCTACCTTTGACGTTGGCTTAGGAGATGTCACATGTCCTTTGCGGTATCGCGGAGCATGGGCGCAAAGTCAAATTTTCCCCCCGCGCAGGGGAATTTGAAAATGTCTCCCACTACCCTACCTTTCCCTTCTCTTCCCGCGCCTTACTTACGGAGTGCCATGTGTCCCTTGTGGACTTGCAGACCCACTGAGCATGGGTACAAATGTGATTTTAACCCCACATGGTAAAAAAAAATTCAAGGTCTCCTCGCGGCCCATGAACCCACCCTTTCGGAAAATTTTCACCCTTGGGCCCACAGGCTTGCTCTTGGGAGAACATTTTCACCCCAAGGCCAACTGGCCCATAACTTGAAAAATATGAGGAGTTAGGAGGACTTATTTATATCAATGGAAAGGTGAGGAGATTTCCTATCCAATGGGAGTGATTTAGAATAAAATTTAATGTGTTAAGTATGAGAAAATCAAGTTGAAACTTTAAGCCTCTTAGAGAATGGAGTACGTAAGGAATTTTCCCTTTGAACCTAATTAGAACTTCTAACCTAAATTATGGACCTTATGACCTCTAATAATTCTTAACAAAAGGGAAATATACTCTAGTAGATTTGAATTGTTTTGGAACCTTTTGGTCACAATTTTTTTCCTTAACATGATTGTAGATTCTTTTGATCAAAACACAATTATTCCATAATTTTGTAACTAAACCTAGGTTGTTCATGGGTCTCAAGTGGGATATTTTAGCGGGTGTTACACTTGGTATCAGAGTCATGGGTTCAAATCTTGAACCCTTGGGCACACTAGAAAACTTGAGACATGAATTGTAAACGTAGCACACTTTTTGAATCTACGAAAACAAACTTGTTTGAAAATTGAAAAAGAAATGTGTATGAAGAAATATTACATTACTCTATTCATTTGAACTACCAAAATTAAAATAATAATAAAATAATAAGTTGTTTGAATTTTTGTACTCACTCGTGGCATTTTTCTTGAACTCGGGTAACTAAGAATGTCAAATTAAATTGATTTTTGTGAACTTCTAGTGTAGTGTAAACTTGGTTTCCGTTTGAAAATGTCTTGTTTTACAAGTTTTAAAACTTGATTTAATTGTATGATGCATTAACCCTTTGTTGAGACCTTTCCTTATTGGAATTGTTAGAATGATAAATTATATGGTGTGAATCTTGTGGTTGAAAATAGTGGTTGTGTCCTTGGGTCGTGAAGAGTTAATTAGAAGTCGCCAGAGCTTCCTTCCATTAGTAATTAGGAAAGTTGGTATGGTTGTCGGTTTTCATTTTGTTACCCGTATGGGAGAGTGGACATTATGTGCAGGTGTAGTTTATGAACCAATCCCATGCATGTGTCCTTGAACTGACCTTGAGGTAGAGTACCCTATTGGAGGCCATGAAGGGCTACGAAGTGAATGTGGTGTTAACGTTTTGTATTTTACATTCGTAAACTTGTGTCATTTTTTCAAGGACCAGCATCTTATTTTATGATTGGATTGAGAAGCTCTGAGGCTCTTCTAGTTATTTATATTTTTGTGAGAATTTAAAGACTTTGCAATGTGGCTACTTTGCCACTTTCCTTGATTGCGATATTTCTTGGACTTTATTTTGATTGGTGACTCAGAGATCATTATGTTGTTGGATTATTAGCTAAATGTTATGTAGATTTATTCTTGCATGATGATGAGCTTGTTCTATGCTACTTGTATTCATACATTTTTTCGTATGGGGGTACACCATAGGGTCTTGAATGTCCTCTTAGGTGCTTAAAGTTATGCCTTGGTTTTAGATGCATGAAACCTTGAGTGTATCTAGGATCTTAGAGTGACCTTTTCATTACTTGACCTTGTTAGGAAGAGAGTTTGTAGTGTTGTGCCTTCTAGTTGGAAGCTTTGTTAGTGGTGGTGGTGAATCTCTTACAATTGATAAGAGCTTGAACCTCAAGTTAGAGTAGAGGTGTTTAATTATGGGTTGATGAATTATGGTGGGATCAGGCTTGCTTTTGCTACTATGGATGTTAGTGGAAAAGTGTATTTCTCTTGTAGTGGCTTCTCTTCGATGGCATCCTAGTTTTATCAAGAGTTCCTCATTTCATTATTTAAAGTAGTGACTTGAGGATTGTGTGCATCTTGGTAATTATGGTTATATTTAATCCCATTCGAGTATTGTGTGTAAATTAAGTGTGTTTGTTTCCCTCTTCACCTATAAATAAGTCTACCCTTTCCTTAATTTTTTTAGTTACTATGAATAATACTCTATGACCTATTAATTTTGGATTACGCGGAGACACTTATGGATGCTTTGTGTGTATTTTGGACCATGATGTTGGTGATGATAGTGTAATTAGACGTTTGATAATTTAATCTTGGTGTTATTTCACAATATGATTCTCTTGTGAAACTTAACTCTCTGGTCATAAAGCCATGTTGAATAAGATGGTTGATTATCTGCTTACATTTGATGCTTGTAATGAGTATGTGGTGTTATTATAGTTCAAATATTTCCTTGTCATTTCGATTGCTTAGTAGGGGGTATCCTTGGTAATATGGGTGTAGATTTGAAAACTTTCCTTGTCTTATCATGTGAGTAAAATATTTTCACCAAAACAACAAACAACCTTAAACCCTAGTAGATCAAGAAAAGTAATTATCCTTCCTTAATGAGTCTTTCTTGTAACTTATTTTGAGAACATGTAGAAACCCACTAGGAATGTTCTACGATACTTGTAATTAGTGCAAAAATCTCGAAATATTGTTGTGAACCATGTTGGTTGATTTTTTCCCTAGTTCTTACCAAATTAATAATGTGCTTTCTATGTTGAACGTCCCTTATTTCCTTAGAATTAAAAATGTGATGTGTTTAATTACCTCTCTCTCCCATAAAAGTAATAGTGTGATATGTTTATCATTCTTTCTAATTAATTTTTTTAATTAGCAAATTGACTCACCCAAACATCATAAAACTATAATTGAGGAGATTTGGCCTTGGAAGCTTAACAAATAAACTGGAACATAGAAAGAGAAAATGGTCCTTTCTTTAACCATTGGTAGATTAATAGAAGGAATAAAAACATATAAAAGAAACAAAAGGAAAAACATTGTCCATCTACCTCCCTAGAGTAGAATAAATAATTTGTTTTTCGCCTATACGAATGCGTGAGATATCATGGCCACCTTAGTGGTGATCCTTATAACGTAAACATGTGATATCAGAATAAAAAAGGAATATTTTAATTAAGAAAACTCGTAAAGGAATGTGCTAGGAAAAATGAAACTACAACTTTTGACTTAATTAGTTGAGTTATAAAATAAGTAAGATTTATGTGTATTGAGTGCAATGTATAGTTGAACTTGTAGTTTTGTCGCCTACCTAAAATTGTGAAACACCCGGTGGATATTAATGTGTTCTATTTGCTTATTACTTCTTGTTCATAGATGTATGTGCCTTTCTTGTGGGAGTTTTGGGTCATCATACCCTTATCATCCCATAGCTCGATGAATGTGAGTTGTGGTCCTTTTGGATTGAGACTTATCTATTGTTTGAGAAGCAACCTCCTTGCATGTTGTCTTGTCCTTGGAGACCTAAGTTATTGAAATTTTAAGGAAACATATGTTAAGGATATAAAATATCTTCGAGAAGTCTTCTTTTCTTCATATTTTCTTGGTTCACCTTGTTGTTGTTTCCCCTTTTCCATTAGGATGGAAAGTGCAAGATGATGTTATTCACTTTTGATATGATGCACCCTTGGATTGTAATTAGACCATGTGTTACTTGTTCTTCTCCCTAGTGACCTTGAGTGGTCCTTGGTGTTTCTTGTGCTCTCTTTATGGTTATTCCGAGCTTGAGTAGGAAATAAGATAAATAAATCCCATTGTGTTATAAAGTATGGTACTTGTATTGATATGTTAGTTGCTAGGGGATATATATATATATATATATATATATATATATTTCTTTTGCTAAACGATTGACTTATTTAGATTTGGTTGGTATGGTGTGTTCGATTCTTAAAACAAAAGTGTAAAAATCAGATTATAGGAAACCTTGTGGTCTTGACTTCGCTTGTATTACCATGAAAAGTTAATTGTACCCTCTCGAGTTATAGAAGTGCTTTCCTTGAATAATTCCTTGATTTTAAATGTTTTGTTGATTTATGTGTCCTTGTTGATTAACCTCATCTTGTGTGATCCTAAAATTGTGGGACCTTGAGTAGACTTGTTCCTCATGCGAATTTGGTCATAGTTGATTTTTGCTAGCCTTGTCTAGATAACAAACCTTGAAATCATGGCTTAAACATGTAGAAACCTTAACTTTTATTAATGTAGTATGTTGTATTCCTTGGGAAACTATGTGGTCATTCTCAAACTCATGGAATTTTCCTTAATATTCCTCTACTTGGTGGTTACTCTTAAGACTCTTTTGAACTCTTCATGTTATATTGTTATGTGTGGTATCTTGGTTGATAGCGTAAATTTTCTCTCTATATTTAAGTGTTCATATCCTTGATGTAGAAAGTTTAGAAATCATCCCTTAGTAATCTCCTTTCTTCTTGCTGAATCGCATTGGACCAAACTTAGGTTCTTCAGACCCACACTTGTTTGAAGCAAGAAATCCCATAATGGAGTGATCCTTTTCTATTGCATTTGTTCCTATCTCTCTTCCAAGACTTCTCAGGAGGAAGGCGAGTCTAAGGGGAGGGGATGTAGTGCCCACTTCCCTTTGACACTTTTGATATTGATCATGATACTCGTGACTCTATTATGGACATTATTATAGTTTTGATTTATTCAAGATGTTAGATGTCAAATCATGGATTATTGTTGACTCTAATTCATATATGATGCATGATGATTGTTAGAGACATTGTGTATAGATGTTGGCCATCTTTGGGACATGGTTATATATATATATATATATATATATATATATATATATTGTTAGGACATGTCATATTTGGATATATTGAGTAGACTAATAAAATTGAATTTAATATTGATGATCATATAGTTGCTTTGATGAAATAATAAGTGATATTGTTGATTGTCTTGATGTTGTTGTGATTCATATATATATATTGATGATTTTGAAATTATATTATATTCATTTGGATGTTTTGATATGGCCACGAGGCCAAAGGTGTATTTTATTGTGCAGTTAAAAATATCACAACAAACATCGGGGATTGGAGACCAATGACATTGGAATTATAGATGAATTCAATAAGGTCACCATGGCAACTTGTATTGATCATGTGTGTGTGTGTTTGATTATTTGGGATTCCAATGGGTGGGATCACCTTTAAATGTGACCAAGGGTTATGTGTATTATTTATTTGGTTCCTTTTTATTGATGTTTGTATGTGTTTATTAAGTGATGTGTTTACCACTTTCATTATTTATTAATTGTGGTAATATAATGTGAGTAAACATGTTGTTAAAATTAATTAATCAAATTGGGACATAAGAAATTAATTATTAGAGTCGTTGGCCTAAAACTAAAGTGTTGTAAGAAAAGTGTAAGTGATGTGTAAATTAATTTTGTAGTATGAAACAATCCACCTCCTTTTGAAATTAGAAATTGTCCTTGGAGGCTGATTTTGGAAGCTTATGGGACAAGTTAAACTTGTCCCATACCTCTTAAATTTGCATGCCAACCTCACCTATGGTTGGAGGGTTTAATTCTAGCCTTCATTATGCATTTTTTTAAGTCAAGTTATATGCTTTAATTTCCCTTTCTTACATGCTTTCAATTTCAGTCCTAATGAGGTGTGGGTTTGATTTGAGCGTGTAAATAAAAATGTCATTTATTCACCTACTTATTTATTATGCCTTGGAGATTGAAGTTGATTTATGAGTTTGATTTGAGGATATGTGATGGGGCATTCCACTTAGATCCACCTCATAATCTTATCTTCCCTCTCTATATATTCGATTTCATTTTATTGATTGGGGTTACACTCTTTTGGTTGCTTCACTTTTGGATACTTCATTTTGTGTGAATTTTTCTTGATGTTTTGGGAGATCTTGATTGGAGAAGTGTTTCGAATATTGATGCATGCTTGTGTTTGGTTGTTTTGGATTACTCATATTGGAAGGAGCTTGTTGTTTTGAACATAGAATAAACTCCATCATGGAGATCAGGAGCTGTAAGATCTTGGCTCTTTGAAATACTCTTCTTTTCCCTTTTATGAATATATAAATGCTGGTATGTTTGTTTCTGTAGGAGAAGACTATGGGGTTTATTTTGTGGGAGGCATAAGTGTGTTTTAGGGACGTATAAGGGTGGAGGGAGTTGGGATTTGGGTTCCACCTTACCAATAAACAGCTTGCATTTCTTTACTCGTTATAGGGTGCCATAAGAGGTTGGGGAGACAAAAGGAAATGTGAGGAATAAGGGTAATTGGGGATGCATAATAGGAATGTAAGGGATTTGATATACTATCCTTTTTATGGCAGGTTTGTAACTCGGTGGTGATACCCATTTCCACATTTTGGAGGCATAAGAAGCATCCCCATAGTTCTTTCTCCTTTAGCTTACTTTCTTAAGCCTTAGTATTACTTGTCTTGTGTTATTGTAGTTGTAAAAAACTACATTCTATTTTGGAGTGTGTTTTATCAATGTGAAAATACTATGTGTTCGTGAGTTGAAATACATTTATTATTGCATTGTGGTTGTTAACTCGGGGCAAATGGTTTGTAACTCAGGTGGTGATACCCATTTCCACATTTTGAGGCATAAGAAGCATCCCCATTGTTATTTCTCCTTTAGCTTACTTGCTTGGTGGAAGCCTTATTACTTGTCTTGTGTTATTGAAGAATGTAAAAAACTACATTCTATTTTGGAGTGTGTTTTATTGTGAAAATACTATGTGTTGCCGTGAGTTGAAATACATTTATTATTGCATTGTGGTTGGGGCTCGGGGGCAAATGGTTTGTAATCAGGTGGTGATATTTCATTTCCACATTTGGAGGCATAAGAAGCATCCCCATAGTTCTTTCTCCTTTATCTTACTTGCTTAAGCCTTAGTATTACTTGTCTTGTGTTATTGTAGTTGTAAAAATAATAAATGTATTTAAACTCACGGCAACACATAGTATTTTCACAATAAAACACACTCCAAAATAGAATGTATTTTTTTACAACTACAATAACACAATGAAGTAATTCTAAGGCTTAAGCAAGTAAGCTAAAGGAGAAAGAATATGGGGATGCTTCTTATGCCTCCAAAATGTGGAAATGGGTATTTTAAGTTGGAAGAAGAGGATTCTGCAGGACTTTACCGGTGGCTTCTTCTCTTCCCTAAAATAAAATTTGCAAGTGCCTCACTCTTCTTCCGAAGGAAATATACCCACATTTTCCATGAGTAATGATGTTATGGCCTTCAATGATGAGTGAAAGTACGTAAAACCTTGGAAGCTAGGCTTTCCTGACAGCTCGGTGCTCTCAACAACCCAACTCATGAGTGTGAAATTTACCTCATGTCTAGCTTGACTTCATGTTCTAACTCCCGTAGAAGTACCGGAAGTGAGTTCAGGTGTACATCACCGATAGTACTTTAGACCCATTTCGGACGTTGGTGCTACATGTGAAGACGTTAGTTGTAAAAAAACTAAATTCTATTTTGGAGTGTGTTTTATTGTAAAAATTCTATTGTTTGTTATTGCTTGTAAAAGAATAGTTATATAACCGTTTCTTTCACGTCGCCTCCCTCTCAAACCTATATAAGGCGTGAGCTCATGTATCATTTGATATAAAGAATATATACATATAGTTGGAGCTCTATCATTGGTATCGAGCTGGTTATGCGTGGAGGAGAGCAGAGCCCCGAAACCTTCTTCATAATTTATTTTCAAAAATGGATACAATGCTTCTCCCAAGGAATCTGTCCCAAAGATGGGCTCTATAGGCTCGTGCAGTGAGACGCCGACGCTCCTGTGGGCGTTCTATTTCGCGTTCGTCATCTAAATCATAACCACGTTCAAGTTTTGCACGAATCCACCGTGCTTGACATCGAATGTCGAACCTACTATGTGTTTTTCGTGAGTTGAAATACATTTATTATTGCACCGTGGTTGGGGCTCGGGGGCAAATGGAGAAGGATGGATTCTCCTTTCATTGGATGTCTTTGTTGGGTTGAGAGCGTTGCCTTTCCCTGCTTTTTGTGGTCAAAATTGGAAAGAATGAGAAGAATGCATGTTGTTGTTTTGGAGCCGAGAACGAGAAAGTGTGACAACTCCCTTGTGAAATGAAATATCATTGTAACCTTTCCCACTTGAAGTGGATGAACTTGTAAATGTTTGTAATGGAAAGAGGTCAGACTGATTTGATTTGTAAATGAAATTTAAAATGTAAAGAGAGTTATACTTTATATTGTTTTTTGGAAAGAATGTGAAAGAGTGATATTGTTTTGTATATTGTATTTTAAAAGTAAATGGAATGGAGGTTATATGAGTTTCATTGGAAATTTGTGTTTATCATGCACTATGAAGTCCCTGTTTTCAAAATGGAAATGTGCAACATGTGAAAAGAAAATGTATTATTCTGCCCTGTGTCAATAAATGATTTTGGAAGGAATAAAAGAAATAAGTTGTAAAGTTGTCTATTGGAACCAACAAATGAATGTAATGATTTTCTCAAATTGTATTATAGTATTGAATCTGATCATTTCAATGTATTGGAATCTCTTCAAAGAAAGAAATGAATGTAAGAAAAATACGATGATTTTGTCTTTTGGAAATGTGTAAAATTGGAAATCAGAATTGCATTTTGGTCTTGATTTCTTTGTTTGTAATTAACTAAAATGTGTTAGATTGGAATTGGAATGAATTTTAATACTTAGAAGATGAAAATGGCAAATAGATACTTTAAAATTTAATCCTTGTTATTTGTAATTTCAAAGTGGCAATTATCTAAACCAAAAACACATAGTTCAAACCAAAGAAAAAAAGGATAAACACCTTAAAATCCTCTTCGGGTGGCCTAACTACAACAATAAAATAACAAATTAAATATTTAAATTGAAGTGGTAGGATCTAAAGGAATTCATCTAGACATTAATACTCTAGAAGAGTTCTTAGAAAACTTAGTAAAATTAGTGAAAATGCTTTACTATCATTTTGCAAGTAATTTTTTTCAAATTTTAGAAATTTTGAATAAAGCCTCAATCAAACAAATTAACCCTTCCAATCTATCCTAAATTCATCTAAGAAAAATCATCCATCTCTATTTAACATGTTGAGAGAGGAAGAATATAAAATTGAATAAAATTCACAAGTTAAAATTTACCGAAATGTTTATTAAAGATTGCATGTTGTTTTCTTAATATTTACACTTTAAACCTTATCAAAATAAAAAATTAATGAATTTTTACAAAGAGGACATCGAGAGATTTCAAGAAAGTCCTCGTTTGCTAAAAACCAGCTCTCTATCAATAGTTATAGCCTCTTGAATTTTTCTTCACTTGGCATTAAAATTTTGGGAAACATTTCCTTAAAGCAAGACCGCGTCCTTCTTTTCCTTAGGCACTAGGAAATTTTTGGGAAAATTTTCCAAATTTTCCCCACTTTGCCCCAACCTTTCTGGTATTTGCTTAGGAGATGCCTCATTTCCTTTTGGTCTCAAAGGAGTGCCGTGCAAAGTCAAATTTTCTCCCCGCGCGGAAGAATTTGAAAATGTCTCCCGCCACCCCACCTTTCCCCTATCTTCCCCATGCTTTTACCTTAGGGAGCGCCACATGTCCCTTGTGGACTTGCAGACCCATGGGAGCACGGGAATAAATGTAAATTTTTCCCCTTGCGATAAAAATTTTCCTAGGGTCTCCAGCGCAGACTCCGCCAACCCGCCTTTGGGAAAATTTTCACCCATGGGCCCACAGCCCACTCTTGGGAGAAAATTCTAACCCCGAAATTTTTAGGCCCCTAACTTGAAAAATATGATGAGTTAGGAGGACTTATTTATATCAATGGAAAGGTGAGAAAATTTCCTATCTAATGGAAGTGATTTAGAAAAAATTTGAATGCGTTAAGTATGAGAAAAATAAATTTGAAACTTTAAGCCTATTAGAGAATAGGTACGTTGAGGAATTTTCCCTCTGAACCTAATTGGAACTTCTAACCCTAAATTTTGGACCTTATGACCTCTAATAATTATTAACAAAAGGAAAATATACTCTAGTAGATTTGAATTGTTCTTACACGAACTGCTTTATTAGTGGCAATTAGTCATTGCCTTGTAACATGATTGTAGATTCTTTTGATAAAAAAATTATTCCATAATTTTTTAACTAAACCTAGGTTGTTCATGGGTCTCAAGTGGGAGATTTTAGCTAGTGTTACACTTTGTATTAGATCCATGTGGGTTCAAAGCTTGGACCCTTGGGCATACTAGAAAACTTGAGACATGAACTATACACCTAGAACACTTTTGAATCTATGAAAACGAACTTGTTTGAAAATTGAAAAATAAATTCGTATGAATAAATATTAAATTACTCTGTTCATTTGAACTACCAAAATTAAAATACTAATAAAATAATAAGTTGCTTGAATTGTTGTACTCACTCAAAGGCATTTTTTTCCAACCCGGTAACTAAAATGTAAATTAAATTGACTTTTGTGAACTTCTAGTGTAGTGGAAACTTGGTTCCCCTTTGAAATTGTGTTGTTTTACAAGTCATAAAACTTGATTTAATTGTATGATGCATTAATCCCTTTGTTGAGACCCTTCCTTATTGGAGTTTTTAGAACGATAAATTATATGGTGTGAATCTTGTGGTTAGACAATAGTGGTTGTGTCTTGGGCTTGGGAAGAGTTAATTAGAAGATGCTTAGAGCTTCCTTCCTTCATTAGTTAGGAAATTTGGTCCAGTTATTAGTTTTTCATTTTGTTACCATATGAGAGAGTGGACATTAAGTCTAGGTGTAGTTTATGACCCAATCCTACGCATGTGTCCTTGGAACTAATCTTGAGGTAGAGTACCCCTATCAAGGCGGCCATGAAGGGATGCGAAGTGAATGTGGTGTTAACATTTTGTATTTTACATTCATAAACTTGTTTCATTTTATCGAGGACCAACATCTTATTTTATGATTGGATTGAGAAGCTATGAGGCTCTTTTATTTATTTATATTTTTGATAATTTTTGAACTTTGAAATGTGGCTAATGTACCAATTACGTTGATTGTTGATATTTATTGACTTTATTTTTATTTTTGACTCGAGCTCGTTATGTTGTTGTCTACTTAGCTAAACGTTACATGGATTTCTTCTTGCATGATGATGAGATGGTTCTATACTACTTGTATTCATACATTTTGTCGTATGGGGTACACCTAGGTGTCTTGAATGTCCTCTTAGGTGCTTAAAGTTATTCCTTGGTTTTAAATGCATGGAACCTTGAGTGTATCGAGGATCTTAGAGTGACATTTTCATTACTCAACCTTGTTGGGAAGAGAGTTCGTAGTGTTGTGTGTTGTAGTTAGTAGCATCCTTTGTTAGCGGTGGTGGTGATTCTCTTACAATCCGATAAAAGCTTGAAGCTCGTCGAGTAGAGGTTTTTACTTGTGGGTTGATGAATTATGGTGGGATTGGTTTGCTTTTGGCAGGCTATGGATGTTAGTGGAAAAGTGTATTTCTGTTAGTGGCTTCTCTTCGATGGCATGCTAGTTTTATCAAGAGTTCCTCATTTTATTATTTTAAGTAGTGACTTGAGGATTGTATGCATCTTGGTAATTATGGTTATATTTAATCCCATTCGAGTATTGTGTGTAAATTAAGTGTGTTTGTTTCCCCTCTTCACCTATAAATAAGTCTACCCTTTCCTTAACTTTTTTTTAGTTACTATGAATAATACTCTATGACCTATTAATTTTGGATTATGTGGAGACACTTATGGATGCTTTGTGTCTTTTGGACCATGATGTTGGAGATGATAGTGTAATTAGACCTTGATAATTTAATCTTGGTGGTATTTTACAATGTGATTCTCTTGTGAGACTGTAACTCTTGGTTGTAAAGCCATGTTGAAAAAGATGGTTGATTATCTGCTTACATTTGATGCTTCTAATGAGTATGTGGTGTTCTTACGTTTAAAATATTTCCGTATCATTTTTATTACTTAGGTGGTGGTATCCTATGGTAATATGGGTGTATATTTGAAATCCTTCCTTTTCTTATCGGTGAGTAAAATATTTTCGCCAAAACAACAAACAATGTTAAACCCTAGTAGATCAAGAAAAGTAATTATGCTTCCTTAATGGGTCTACCTCGTAAATTATTTTGAGAACTTGTAGAAACCCACTAGGATGTTTTATGATACTCCTAATTAGTGGAAAAATCTCAAAATATTATTGTGATCCATGTTGGTTGATTGTTTCCTAGTTCTTACCAAGTTAATAATATTCTTTCTATGTTGAATGTCCCTTGTTTCCTTAGAATTAAAAATGTGATATGTTGAATTAGCTCTCTCTACCATAAAAGTAATAGTTTTATATGTTTACTGTTCCTTCTCATTAATTTTTTTAATTTGCAAATTGACTCACCCAAACATCATAAAACTATAATTGAGGAGATTTGGCCTTGAAGCTTAACAAATAAACTGGAACATAGAAAGAGAAAATGGTACTTTCTTTAACCATTGGTAGATTAATAGAAGGAATAAAAACATATAGAAGAACAGAAAAGGAAAACGTTGTCCATCTACCTCCCCTAGGAGTAGAATAAATATTTTGTTTGTCGGCTATACGAATGGTGAGATATCATGGCCACCTTAGTGGTGATCCTTATAACACAAACATGTGATATCAGAATAAAAAGGAATATTTTAATTAAGAAAACTCATAAAGGAATGTGCTAGGAAAAATGAAACTACAACTTTTGACTTAATTAGTTGAGTTATAAAATAAGTAAGATTTATGTGTATTGAGTGCAATGTATAGTTGAACTTGTAGTTTTTTTGCTACCCAAATTGTGAAACACCCGGTGGATATTAATGTGGTCTAGTTACCTATTACTTCTTGGCCATAGATCTATGTACCTTTCTTGTGGGTGTTTTGGGTCATCATACCCGTATCATCCCGTAGCTCGATGAATGTGAGTTGTGGTCCTTTTGGATTGAGATTTATCTATTTTTTGAGAAGCAACCTCCTTGTGTGTTGTCTTGTCCTTGGAAACCTAATTTATTGAAATTTTAAGGCAACATATGTTAAGGATATAAAATAACTTTGGGAAGTCTTCTTTTCTTCATATTTTCTTGGGTCACCTTGTTGTTGTTTCCCCTTTGCCATTAGGATGGATATTGCAAGATGATGTTATTCACTTTTGATACGATGCACCATTGGATTGTAATTGGACCCCATGTTACTTGTTCTTCTCCTAGCGACCTTGGTTATTCCTTGGTGTTTCTTGTGCTCTCTTTATGGTTATACTGAGATTTAGTAGGAAATAAGATAAATACATCCCATTGTGCTATAATTTATGGTACTTGTATTGATATGTTAGTTCTTGGGGATATATATATATATATATATATATATATATATATATATATATATATATATATTTTTTTGATAAACGGTTGACTTATTTAGATTTGATTGGTATGGTGTGTTCGATTCTTAAAACAAAAGTGTAAAAATCAGATCATAGGAAACCTTATGTTCTTGACTTTGCTTGTATTACCATGAAAAGTTTATTTTACCCTCTTGAATCATAGAAGTGCTTTCCTTGAATAGTTCCTTGATTTTAAATGGTTTGCTGATTTAAGTGTCCTTGTTGATTAACCTCATCATGTGTGATCCTCAAATTGTGGGAGCTTGAGTAGACTTATTCCTCATCCAAATTTGGTCATAGTTGATTTTTGCTAGCCTTATCTAGACAATGAACCTTAAAATCATGGCTTAAACGTGTAGAAACCTTAATTTTTATTAATGTAGTATGTTATATTCCTTGGGAAACTATGTGGTCATTCTAAAACTCATGGAATTCTCCTTATTATTCCACTACTTGGTGGTTACTCTTAAGAATATTTTGAACTCTTAATGTTATAATGTTATGTGTGGTATCTTGGTTGATAGCATAAATTTACTCTCTAGATTTAAGTGTTCATAGCCTTACATGCAAAAATTTTAGAACTCATCCCTTACAATCTCCTTCTTCTTGCTGAATTACATTGGACCAAACTTAGGTTCTGTAGAGACCCACACTTGTCTAAAGCAAGAAATCCCATAATGGAGTGATCCTTTTTTATTGCATTTGTTTCTATCTCTATTTCTAGTGACTTCTAGGAGGAAGTCGAGTCTAAGGAGGGGGATGTAGTACTCAAGTTTCCTTCAACACTTTTGATATTGATCTTGATATTGCTGACTATATTATGGACATTATTATAGTTTTGATTGAGTATGGTGTTAGATGTCATATCATGGATTATTGTTGACTCTTATTCCTATATGATGCATGATGATTATTAGACATATTTTGTATAGATGTTGACATGCTTATGGACATGGTTATATATATATATATATATATGTTGTTAGGACATGTGATATTTGGATATATTGAGTAGACCAAGAAAATTGTATTTAAAATTGATGATCATACCATTGCTTGATGAAATTTTAAGTGATATTGTTGATAGTCTGGATGTTGTTGTGATTCATATATATATTGATGATTTTAAAATTATATTATATTCATTTTTATGTTCTGATATGGCCACAAGGCCAAGGGTTATTTGTATAGTACAATTTTAAAATATCACAACAAACATCGGGGATTGAGACCAACCACATTGAATTCGAGTTGAATTCAACAAGGTCACCATGGCAACTTGTATTGTTCCTCTGTGTGTGTGTGTTTTATTGTTAGGGATTCCAATGGGGGAATGACCTTTAAATGTAACCAAGGGTTATGTGTATTTATTTATTTGGTTCCTTTTTATTGATGTTTGTATGTGTTTATTAAGTGATGTGTTTACCCTTTTCATTATTTATTAATTGTGGTAATTTAATGTGAGTAAACATGTTGTTAAAATTAATTAATCAAATTGGAAAATAAGAAAGTAATTATTAGAGTTGTTGGCCTAAAATTAAAGTGTTGTAAGAAATGTTTAAGTGATGTGTAAATTAATTTTGGCATATGAAACACACACGTACTTTCAAAATTCGAAAGTGTCCTTGGAGGCTGATTTTGGAAGCTTATGGGACAAGTTAAACTTGTCCCATACCTCTTAAATTTTCATGCCAACCTTACCTATGATTGGAGGGTTTAAATCTATCCTTCATTATGCATTTTTATAAGTCAACTTGTATGCTTTAATTGCACTTTCTTACATGCTTTCAATTTCAGTCCTTATGAGGTGTGGGTTTGATTTTAGTGTGTAAGTAAAAATGTCATTTATTCACCTACTTATTTATTGTGCCTTGGAGATTGAAGTTGACTTATGAGTTGGAGTTAAGGATGTGTGATTGGGCATTCCACTTGGATCCACCTCATTGTCTTCTCTTCCCTCTCTATACATTCGAATTCATTTTATTGATTGGGGTTACACTCTTTTGGTTTCTTCACTTTTGGAGACTTCATTTTGGGTGAATGTTTCTTGTTGTTTTGGGAGCTCTTGCTTGGTGAAGTGTTTGGAAGATTTATGCATGCCTTCGCTTGGATATTTTCAATCGATTGCATTGAAGTAGCTTGTTGTTTTGAACTTGGAAAAATTCCATCATGTAGAGGTAAGAGCTTGGCTCTTTGAAATACTCTTCTTTTCCCTTTTATGAATATGTAAATTTTTGTATGTTTTTTTGTTGTGGGATGTGGGTAGATGGCCTACTAATGGTGTAGGAGAATACTATGGGGTTTATTTTGTGGGAGGCACAAGTGTGTTTTAAGGAGGTATAAGGGTGGAGGTAGTTGGGATTTTGGTTCCACCTTAAAATAAATAGCTTGCATTTATTTACTTGTTATGGGGTGCCATAAGAGGTTGGGGAGACAAAAGGAAATGTTAGGAATAAGGGGTACTTGTGGGAGGAATAAGGAATGCCAGGATTTGATATACTATCCTTTTTGGTGGTTTGTAACTTAGGTGGTGATACCCATTTTCTCGTTTGGGAGGCATAAGAAGAATCCCCATAGTTCTTGCTCCTTTGGCTTGATTAGTAAAGCCTTAGTATTACTTGTCATGTGTTATTGTAGTTGTAAAAAAAAAACATTCTGTTTTGGATTGTGTTTTATTGCTAAAATGTTATGTGTATGATTTGTGGAATCTGTTGTTGCCATGAGTTGAAATACATTTCTTATTGCATTGTGGTTGGGGCTCGGGGGCCGATAAATAATTATGATTTCTCCTTTCATTGGATATCTTGGTTGGGTGGAGAGCATTGCATTTCTCCCCGGATTTGTTGTGATCAAAATCGGAATAATGAGAAGAATGCATGTTGTTGTTTTTGAGCTGAGAAAAGATAGTGTGCCAGTCCTTTGTGAAATTAAATATCATTGTAACCTTTCGCACTTGAAGTGGATGAAATTGTAAATGTTTGTAATGGAAAGAGGTTGTACTGATTTGCAAATGAAATTTAAAATGTAAAAGAGTTATACTTTGTATTCTATTTTGCAAAGAATGTGAAAGAATGATATTGTTTTGTATATTGTATTTTGAAAGTAAATGGAAAGGAGGTTGTATGAGTTTCATTGGAAATTTGTGTTTATCATGCACTATGAAGTCCCTGTTTTGAAAATGGAAATGTGCAACACGTGAAAAGAAAATGTATTATTCTGCCCTGTGTCAATAAATGATTTTGGAAGGAATAAAAGAAAGAAGTTGTAAAGTTTCTGCTAGAACAAACAAATGAATGTAATGCTTTTCTCAAACTTCATTGTATTATTGAATCTGATCATTTCAATGTATTTGAATCTTTTTTTGAAAGGAAGAAATGCGTGTGAGAAAAAAAAATTTGTCTTTTGGAAATGTGTAAAATTGGAAATCAGAATTGCATTTTGGTCTTGAATGGTTTGTTTTGAATCAACTAAAATGTGTTAGATTGTAATTGGAATGAATTTTAATACTTAGAAGATGAAAATGGCAAATAGATCCTTTAAAATTTGATCCTTGTTATGTGTAATTTCAAACGGCAATTATCTAAACGAAAAACACACGATTCAAACCTACAACAATAAAATAACAAATGAAATAATTAAATTGAAGTGGTAGGCCCTAAAATAATTCATCTAGACATTAATACTCAAGAAAATTTCTTATAAAACTTAGTAAAATTAGCTGGAACCGATTTACTATCATTTTGCAGTCATTTTTCTGGCAAATGTTGGAAAATTTGAATTAAGCCTCAATGAAAAAATCAACCCTTGCAATCTATCCTAAATTCATCTAAGAACAATCCTCCTGTCTATTTGACATGTTGAGAGAGGAAGAAGATCAAATTGAATAAAATTCATAAGTTATAATTTACTAGTTCGAAATATCGTAGAATGATTGATTCTTTGTATTCATCACTAAAAAATAAATGAAAGCTACATTATTCCCTTTCCTTTGCTTGTGTTTCCTTTATTCTCTCTTTTGAAATTTGCAAGTATGATGATCAAGAAGGAACTTTCTGTCTTTGATAAATGAATTTAAGAATTGTGTGTCTAGATTTTTTCTTCTCCTAGATAGCTCCAATTTTGCTTTCCTCTGTATTGAATGTCAAAATACTCCAATTATTCGAGTGTGAACTCTAAAATTAGCCTACTCACAAAAATAATGTTTCTCTCCTAATTGTTTTCCTTCACCCTCATCACTATAATTTCAACCCCTGTACCCCATACAAGGACTTTCAGAACAGTTCGTTGGAGTTCCTATGTGATCCCAAGCCTATTTGGACAACCCACAACATTTAGATAGGATTAGATTAGTTAACATTCAATAATAGGAGCTAAACCTTTCAATGCAAAGGAGTGTAGCCCCATGAATGTTTGTGGAAACACCTAATTTTTCATATTGACAATTTTTCTCACCAACACATATTTAAAGTTTTTATTTTTAACTGATATGTTTTTCTCTAGATTATTATAGATGTTAATTAGTGAAGTGAAATTGGATAAATAGAAGTGAAAATGGATTTGATATAATTATTTGATTATTTTAAAATTGTTCCAGAACCTATTGGTGGCAAGCTGTTGCCTTGTAACATGATTGTAGATTCTTTTGATTAAAAACTTATTCCATAATTTTGTAACTAAACCAAGGTTGTTCATGGGTCTCAAGTGGGAGATTTTAGCGGGTGTTACAGATGACTCTATGGAATAATTAAAAAAATAGAACATAAATAGGTTATTATTAATGTAAAATTTTTCAAGACATATTCCAAGATTCAAACTATGGAAGCCTTTTTCATAAAGTATATGTATGATAAAGAACATTAGACTTGGCATGAAAATTATAAGTCAAGTTTACTCGAATATCATCTTCATGGAAGTGGATAAAAATAAAAAAGTGTAACAAAACTAAGAACCGAAGAGAGCTTAGAAAGATTGTGTCAAAACAACAAAGTAGATGAAATGATTTAGTAGATCATCAATTATTTTATCAATCATGATAGATTTATCAAGATGATAAGGATCGATTCATACTTGATGAAATTTTCAACCGATTTTTGAAAGAAAGGCATCCAATGATAATCTGTTTCGGGTAAGTAGTCAATTCAAGTTCATGCTTTAATGAAAGTTGGTTATCCCCAGCTTGTACATAGATTATTTAGGATTTTTTCCCTTTGGTGTTATCTATTTCTTGTCTCGTTTTGTGTTTCCCTCATGTTGTGTGTTTCCTTTCTTGTTTTGTGATTTTTTTTCCTATCATGTGCGTGTTTAGTAAACGAATGTTGTGTGGTATATTTTTCTTGTGAATCCCTATAACCCAATGAATAAGGAATTGGCCCACATTGAGTATTGAGATTTTGGGGTTAAGTTTTGATTTTTCCTTGCTGTGATCAATTCATAACATGTCCCAAATCTAGTAGTAGTTATTTTCATGTTTTTTTGCAAGAGAAAACTTCAAGTTGAAAACATGAAATCTATACCCTAGTGTCAAAATGTATTTTGTAAACCCTCCGAGGAACCCCTCCAGATCATTTTTCACTTTGTTTCATGTGTAGCATATCCTTTCAATTATTCATATATATATTTTTAACCTCTCCCATTTGTTTGGAATGTGAAAATAATATTAAGGAATCATTCTGATACTCTACTTATCAAGGCAGTTTCTTCAGTGAGCCTAAAAGGGCTATTTTTATACTTTCCATAATAGGTGCACATCCCTCATGAGAGAATAAAAGTCTCAAATTAATTAGGAAGTTTTATATAAGGGATAAGAACATGTTACAATTTATTTTGTAACATTTTGGAAATATTTTATGGTCTGGGACAAGTTCGGTAAAAGTAGGTTTTGAAGGTAAAGGAGCTCGCATGATTCAAAATATACTTGAGCTTCGAGGAAGTGATTCTAGGATATAAGTTATGAGTTTTCAGTTAAAAAATATACCATTGGAGTTATATTTCAATTCTCTTAGTGATGGTGGTTTCATATTTTTTAAAGGCACATGCAATTCTTAACACAATCTGTTTTCAAGTAAGCACAACCTGCGGTCTAGAGAAAAGAGGATTTTTTTAAGGGGTAGGAGGAATCATAAGATCATGATACCCATACTATTCTTATAAAAAAATTATGAATAAAATTCATCTAAATAAATTCTTAAAAATTCCTCCAAATGCTCCCGAATCTTCATCGTCAAGTCCCTCCCCAAGGAAAGCCTCTGAGACTTAACCAAATTCAATGGTGGACACATGTCACTCCAAGGCTCAAAGAACATTTTTTACAGAAGCTATCCCATACCCATGGGACAAAAATTACATGCATCTCCATTTAAACCCTCTAGACCATCATATGATCCTGACGAAGCTCAACCATGAAATTTTAGCCCCTTTTCCCTAATCCCATCCCTTCAGGTTGTGTAATTAGATTCTACCAATTATCCTCACCAAGTGAGGGAATATTTTACTACACCAACTATCTCAATCCCTAAGGATAGTGTGGACATAAATATTTTTCCAGCCTATCCCTTTCCCGGGTTCTCCATGTGACCTAGTTTCAACCACCATGAGGTTTTCAAGTGATTTTTTCTCTCCTTCACCGATCAATCTCCGTCACCACTTGTCATGTTGAGAAGAGGTGTGTTTTCTTACACCAATTTTCCCATCCCCTTAGGATATTTGGTACACAAAAATTTATCCCAAGCCCAAGATGAGAAAAACTCCAAATTTGAAAAAAATCTAACTTTCGTGCTTCTTCCATTCATGTGCATTCGTGAAAGGTGTTGTTGGAAGAATGTATAAAAGTCATTGCAAATCATTTACCCTATATAGTTCTTCCATAAATCAATTAATTCTGCTACAAAACCTCCATTGAACCTATAAATTCTTAAGAAAACATGCCAAACTTCCCTCGAGCATCTCTCATTACGAATGAAGATTTTTTCACCGGCGTGACAAGCGAAGGAATTGATCGTAATAAAGTCTCGATGAATCTTATCCTCCAAGAATCTCTAGGATTATAAGCTCAGTGAATCTATTAGTAGCTTCCATGGAAGCTTTGGGATTGAAACCCTCACCAAAAAAAAATCCTTTTTATTTTCAAGCATTTTGATGAGGGAAAAAATGTGAAATTTGGAGCACGAGATCTCGACGAAGAGACGAATCTAAAAATAATGGTTCCATAAAAATGGACATAATTTTTTTGAATTCGTAAAAATACCATATGGTATGCACCTCCACATGATTAAAATATTAAGTACCCTAAATTAAAATTTTAGATCACCTAGAACAATCAGAAATGGTACAAAATGGAAGGAAGGGAAAAATTGATTTTTTTTTAATATTACAAGTCTAGAAAAAAGCACCTACTAAAACTATAAAGTTTCTAAAAAAATTAAATTTATCATCAGCACCATGAAATTGTAATGTTTTAGAAGGTTTAAGAGGCCATATTTGAGAAAACAAGTGATATGTCCCAAAATACCAAGTCCTTGTCTTACCTTGAACAAATAGAGAGTCTCCATTTTGGGTGCAAAACGTTCTATATGGATTCATTATCACTCATCTTTCTGCTTATTTTACTCTTCACAAGGTATTAGGGTTATCTCATAAATCAAACATTGAAATTAATCTTCTATAAGGGTCTTAAAAATATCATCTTGATCTCCGTGGTGGTATGCCGATGAGTTGAGTGAGCCGTGATTTGGGTGGTCTGAAGTGAGTTAGTTTGAATGAGACCGATGGTCTTAATGAGATAAGAGAGTTGATCGATCAATAATCTATAGGATCATCATGAACAATGTCTGCATGCAGTCATCCCAAGCTCACATCGGGGGATATTTCAATAGTTTTTCTAAATATTCATTTGGTATTCTAGAGTATCTTGCATCATACAAAAGGAGGATATTGTGATCATCTTCAAAAATTTCTTCGTATGAAGTAACTTCTTCAACATGTTCAATCAATTCTCTTCCCTTATTCCCTTCTCTCTCTTTTTATTCTAACTCTTCATTTAAATCAATCATGGTATTTTTTCTTATTCACTTAAGTTATAATATTTTTAATTTATAAAATTATTCTCTTAAAATTATAAGAGAGATATTAAATTTATCTCTTCTAGGGAAAATTGAAAGTACACAAGTGGAATAGAAACACAAAGATTCATGTAGAGGGAGATGAAAGATAAATTCACAAGGCTCTAAATTGGGATGGTTTCTTCATTCCAAAGGATCTAGAATTTTAGTTTTTGTAGCAATTATGAATTATTGTAGAATGATTGATTCTTTGTATTCATCACTAAAAAATAAATGAAAGCTAAATTATTCCCTTTCCTTTGCTTGTGTTTCCTTTATTCTCTCTTTTTGAAATTTGCAAGTATGATGATCAAGAAGGAACTTTCTGTCTTTGATAAATGAATTTAAGAATTGTGTGTCTAGATTTTTTCTTCTCCTAGATAGCTCCAATTTTGCTTTCCTTAGTATTGAATGTCAAAATACTCCAATTATTCAGTGTGAACTCTAAAATTAGCCTACTCACAAAAATAATGTTTCTCTCCTAATTGTTTTCCTTCACCCCTCATCACTGTAATTTCCACCCATTGTACCCCACACAAGGACTTTGTAATAGGTTCGTTGGAGTTCCTATGTGATCCCAAGCCTATTTGGACAACCCACAACATTTAGATAGGATTAGATTAGTTAACATTCAATAATAGAGCTAAACCTTTCAATGCAAAGGGTGTAGCCCCATGAATGTTTGTGGAAACACCTAATTTTCATATTGACAATTTTTCTCACCAACACATATTTAAAGTTTTTATTTTTAATTGATATGTTTTTCTCTAGATTATTATAGATGTTAATTAGTGAAGTGAAATTGGATAAATAGAAGTGAAAATGGATTTGATATATTTATTTGATTATTTTAATATTTAAATTAGTCAATTAAGTTATCTAATGGTATAGGGAATAAATAATAAGAGTGATAAAATTAATTAATTTTTCCTAAGAATGGGATATAAGTGTAATATGGAATAAAATATTACTATTATATATTGTAATGTGTAATGGGTATTTTTTGAGTGCTGTATTATGTAATATTCATAACTACTTAAGTTGGCGTCTGATACCTAATAGTGTATCCCAACATTTAGAATAGTTTGATAGTCATGCATAGGACTTCCACATCTAATATTCACATGTCAAAAATCATCTTCCATGTGTCCGACCAAGTGGAACTCTCACTCGAGATATGTTTGAGTATTTATCAATATATAATATGGTTGAAGGTTAACTACCACACCTATAGGAAGTCCAATCATCACTTAATTAGAGATGAAAAACTTTATAAATTTCTATTCTAGAACTACTTTAAATAATCATATATTTTTACCACCTTATTATAGTAATGTACGTATGTATGTGTATGTATAGAGAGAGTTGAATGAAAAAGGTAACAAGAATAGAGCATATCATATTAAATAATTGTAAACCTTGACTATGTATTATCTCCCATGTGTATGTTAGATTATGCTCATCTAGGTAAATCAGTTAAGGGAGTAATTCTCCATTTTTATTCCTTATTCTTTCTACTAAATAAAAATATACCATTATGCAAGAATAATTGTTGGTTCGTAAGTGTTTGATTTTCAGTGAAGATTTGAGATATCCCCATGATTTCTACAATGTACAAATTGTCTCTAAATGAAAGGTTGTCTCAAACACCAACATCTTTTACCTCTTAATATAAATCAAGTGTCATCAACTAATTTTTTCTTTTGTGACAATTAAGCTAGAAAATATAAATTAAAAATACCTCGAAGATGACTTGATGGTGCTTTAAATGTGACTTGACAATTCCAAAAATGTTACTTGATAATTTTGTTGAATTACTCAAGTTATTATGAAATTTATTAGGTTCCACTAACTATTCTTGATCATAGCTTCAAAATATACATAAAATCAAATAAATTTCTTTAAATCCATAAAAAACATTTATTGTCTTATAGAATATCATCATTACTTAGCTTATATGTATTTTTTCATCTCTATCATATTTTTTTAATTTTCATAACAAAATGATTTTGATCCTCTCAAGTCGAATAATATAAAAATGGCATTCTCCCCACAGTAGCCTTGCTATTTAGGAGGTTCTCTCCTCCGCCTTTAGCTCACCACCTAGGAGAGCTTCTCTTGGACACCCCCCTTGGGCACCCCCACTCGGTAATCTCATTTGGGCTCACCAAATGCCCTTGAGCAACACACCATGATGGTTGGAGCCTTCATCCTCTGGCTGATAAATTTCCTTATATGGCTCTCACCATATCACCCTCTCGGGCCCTTAGAAGAAACAAGTAATTGAATTCATCCCAAATCATGTTGGGATGTGTCAAATAGATGAAAATATCTCCTTGGTTCTAGGTTGGCATGATAAGGACTTTCCCCTTACGGGACAACAATTCACAATGGTGGCTTAATTATCTTTTATTTCTTGATGCTTTGTACAATATCCCTTATTCCTTGGATTTTTAGCCTAGTTTGGTCTATGGTTTTGGGGTATGCTTCCATACCGCCCCTTGTTTTTGAACTATCTTGTATCATGATGCTTTTCAATATTATATAAGATCTTATTCATAAACAAATCATCTTGAAAGCGTAGAAGCATGTAAAAAATCCATTAAAAAAATGACACCTTTGATAAATGTGTTTATTAATTGCTAAATTTAATGGAGTACTAGATGGCACTCGTATTCTCTACATCTTTATGCTTCGATCTCAAAGGTTACTGGTGATTATAGAGAGAAAGAGAAAGGAAAACGTGTAGAAAAAAAATTCATTTTTCCTATTAATTCGACCAATTTGACATGTCACTTGTCATCACTAAGGATAATTTGTTCTTATTGGCTGACCAAAGATAACTTATATATCGACATCTCTTCCCTGAAAAAATTGATTACACTATATGAGTAAGAGTACATCTATATCGAAGGTTTCCTTGACTAAAAATCATGAATTAGGAGCGATCTTTGGCCCTATCCACATCGGGAATCTCTAGGCCTTGCCTCAAAAAACTTAATCCTTGGTGGGCTCACTCCAAGCCATTAAACTTCACCCGATGAACCAAGGGCCCTTCGATACTAAGGATAAATTTGTAAATGATAGTTTCTAAATTAAATTAACTAATTTATGTTATTCTTTTTCTTATTATAATGTTGTGGCTCTATCTTTCCTATTGAGAAAGTGTCCCCTTAATCATATGGAATAATTTTTAAATGAAAATAACAATTTTAGAATTATGTTGATTTATTCATCTTCTTTTTTTCTTATTATATTATTATAGCACTATTATCTATTGAGGAGGGTTTCCTTTAATATCTATCATACACCTTTCATAAAAAAGAATTTGTACCTTTTTTTTTTTTAATTACATTGATTTATACATCTATTATTTTTCTTATTACATTATCATGGCTACATCTATTTATTGAGGGTGGCGCCCTTAAAATCTATTGAATACATATTTCATAAAGAATAATTTGAAAATGAAAATCATAATTTTAGAATTGTGTTCAATTATTCATCTACTCTGTTTATTCTTATTACAATATTGTGGCTCCATCTATCTATTGAGGAAGGTACCGCGTAATATCTATGATGAACCTTTCATAATGAATAATGTATAAATTAAAATAACAAATTTAGAATTATGTTGATTTATTCAACTAACTTATTTCTTATTCCATTATTGTGGCTCCATCAATCGATTGATGAGGTGCCATGTAATATCTATAATGTGCCTTTCATAAAGAAGAATTTATAATTTAAAATAACAATTTTAGAATTATGTTGATTTATTCAACTACCATTTTTCTTATTACATTATTGTGGCTCCATCTATCTATTGAGGAAGGTGCCCCTTAATATCTATCATGCAACTTTCATAAAGAAGAATTTGTAGATGAAAATAATAACTTTTTGATTATGTTGATTTATTCATCTACAATTTTGTTATTACATTTGTGTGGCTCCATCTATCTATTGAGGAAGATGCCCATTAATATTTATCATGCACCTTTAGTAAAGAAGAAGTTTTATATGAAAATGATTTTTTTTGAATTATGTTCATTTATTCATCTACTATTTTTCTTATTACATTATTGTGGCTCCAATTATCTATTGGGGAAGGTGCCCCTTAGTATTCATAAAAATAAATTATAAAATGAAAATAAATTTTAGAATTATGTTAATTTATTCATCAACTATTTTTAGTATTACATTCATGTGGCTCCATCTATCTATTGAGAGAGGTGTCCCTTAATATCTATCATACACCTTTCAAAAAAAGAATTTGTAAATTTAGGAAAGTACCCCCTTAATATCAATCATACATCTTTCATTTTTTCCACTATTGTAATAAAAAATAATAAAAAATTCATGCTTGTGTTTTTTTTTTTTTTTGGTCGAAATGTATGGCTGTTTTCAATGCCAGCAGATTCCATTACAAGTAGGAAAGCGCATTTGTTTGTTTATCTAGAAATGTGTTTATTAATTGCTAAAGGTTCAGTGCTCGTATTCAATTATGAGGTAAACGAGATTAAGGAAAATGTCTTATATCTTTCCTATATATGGTTATGGGTTTCCGATTCGGCATGTGAAGTGTCCTTTCGTCCGCTTCTTGTTACAGGTACAACTAGTAAATCAAAATGAGGGTTTTGTAATTAGGTTGACTTATACATCTATTATTTTTAAATGCCAATTTTTTTTTTTTTATGGAAGATTAAAGTGTGTTTTCTATTTATACGGGAAAAATGAATGGAAGTAAAGGCCAATTAATAATGTGAAGTACCCTTTCATGTATCTTTTGTTATGGTTAGGAAACAATTTATAAATAAAATGACGGTTTTACAATTAGCAATTGTGCATGAGTTCCAAAATATGTAAGTGCCCATGAGTTCAATTTTCTTTCTTTTTATAGATAAATTTAGATATTTTCAATTTTGTTGTGAAATGAGTTGTCTCTATCAAAAAATTTCCATGTGATAAACTGTGAATTATGAAATAAAAAATGTGATTCCCTTGTGTGAAGGTCATGTAAAATTTTTGTGTTAGAATAATCAAGAAAAATCCATGAAAAATATAATATGTGACAAACCACCAATTATGAATTTCACTCACTCTAAATTTTCCACTCTCACATTTCCTACCAACTCTAAAACTCTCCCTTTTCTTGAAATATATCGCATTAGTATATATAGGCAATGATTCATGATATACAACGTAATTACATCAAGTCAAAATGTGTTAACTCTCCATACACTTATAAACAATACCTTCTTAGAGCATGAGTATTAATGGATTTCTTCTTACCATTTTTTGTGAGTATAACAATGTCCACCTAGTTATAGTGGAAGTTTCTATTTATAGCTCCACTAAAGATCACCTATAACCTCCATGACAACATTTCCATGATTTAAATGATGGAATGGGTTGTGTATCTCTCTAAAAATTTTGTCTTACAAACAATCTTGAAGATAAGTTTAATTTCTTGCAAAATCTTGAAGAAATTTTTGTTGTAGTGTGGTAGTCACCGGATACTTGAATTTTTTGACCTCTCTACTAGATATACCAAGGGACATGTTCAACAACTCAAAACAATTTCCAACTTCTCACTATAGTGGCGGAGAAATAATTATTTCTCCTCAACGTCCACATCATTTAGTGGAAGCCTTCTATGTGGCATATACCCTTCTCTAAGATGATTCATCAAATTTTACATAGATTTCCCATGCTTGTGTGTGTGATCTATTTCACATAAATATACACGTAATATTTAATGGACATCAATCTAACTATATCTAGATGTGTTTTTACTATTGGAGCTACCCATTATAGTAATTAAAAATATAAGAGAGTTATAAGAGTTGGGGTAACCGGATAACTCACGGTCCCGAACAAAATGCCACATAGGCACCAAAAACCTCCCAAAGCAAAATAAAGAGCACCACAAGAGCAAAAATGATAATTACATAAAAATAAAGAGCACTAACCACAAGCGCTACTCAGAGGAGTAGGAGGGTCATCTTGAGGAGGATGAAAGATCCACTCGGCGAATCGGCCGAAGGAGGATCATACTTTCACCCATCTGTTATGGCATCCACATCACTGCAAAGGTAACATAATTCCCAAACTAGGGGTGTGAGAGCTAAAAAAACCTAAAATCCGGGGAAGAGTGGCCCAGCGGAGATCTTACCATGACTTTTCCCTCAGAGGAGGACTCCATCTTTGGCCGGGGAAGAGGATGGAGGTGAAGGGAGACCCGGGAGAGGGAGAGTGGTGGTTGCGAGAGAGGCTTCTTCTACATGCTTCGTTGCGAGGTGGTCGATGAGGTGAAGATGACCGAGTGGTGGTAGCAAATGGTTAGGAGGGACCCGACTCATCGTGCGAGGAGCACTTCCCCCGATGTGTGAGTAATTCCTACAAATGAAAAAAATTCCATAACAATTTTTTTGGCTTGATCTTGAATCTATTTGCGCACATTAGACAAAACAACCAATTTGTCTTTAGTAGAGAACAAATAAATAGATTGATCATTCTAGAATATCATAGTATTTGGAGATTTCTAAATATGAGAGAGAATAGAACCTCTAAATACTTTCCATAGAGTATTAATAGAATCGGGCCAAGGATTAAAATATCCAAACAATACTAGATTCCAAAGAAATAATATAGGGTGGTAGGGTTGAAATAACGTATGAATCAAAGACCACAAGGGTTTAGCACAAGGACAAGACAAGAAAAAATTATTAAAAGATTCAGGTGGAGAGCACAAAAATATTTGTGATTGGGAATTCTGATGTGACTAACATACTTCACCATTAGGAAGGCCTTGATAAATAAGGTACCAAATAAAGCAGTTATCTTTAGCCTCAAGCAAGGAGATCCCAACATAAGAGATTCGACAAAGCCATGTAGATTGGGAAGATTGCATGCCCTAGAGGATATGAAATTAACAATGACATGTCATACAGGATTCAATAGATGGTATTTGGTGTCGGCATTATAGCGAAAAATGGAAATATCATGATTCCACTTGAATCGTGCCACCATGTATCCAAAGGCTTAATCCTAGTTTATAAATCATGACATCGAGCATCGACTCTTGTATTCTATAGACAGATGGAAGGTTTGAATTAACAAGTTTAAATTTTATCTTTAAGCGAGGTCGGAAATCTTGTCTATATGGGAAACCAAATTCATAATGGTGTGAATCCCTTTGCGAGAAAAATGAAGAGCTTTGATTCTCGGAGTTTCATAAGTGAAATATTATCTATTGTGATAATGTGAGACCACAAGATATTCTGAGATTTCAAAGAGAGCTTGTGTGAAATCCATTTTCAATCCTATGCGATAGGGTTTTTAAGCTTAAACGACCTTCCAGTGATTTTGGTGGCGAAAGTAATAGCAATCTTGACAGGGGGCATTGGTGACAAATAAGGTATGCAACACTTTATCTTATTGCGACTAATTTTATCGTAAGGATCACATGAACTAATTCAATTCTGAAGAAGAATTTTCTAGGATTGATTTCCCAAAAGACATCTCACCACTCATTTCGAAAATAAAGCAAATATTTTCATGTAAACAACAATAATACCCGTGACCTTGATTGCATGGTAGAGAAAAAAATATCCCAGAGCCACCGAATGAAAGATAGTTGAACACAAAATTTTATACTAAAGGTAATGCAAGAATAGCTTGAAAATATTGGAAAAGGAATCTGGGATGGGCTCCAAAAACATAATAGTAAACATGGGTGGACCTTAAAATCATTGTACACACCTAGAATTTAATCACGCATACGTTGGGTATAATTTAGTCACGGGTCTCATACTATTGTTCATATGGTTTTTGAGTGAAGAAAGTATTATCCATATTTGGTTGGTTGGAAAAATGCAAAGCTTAATAGGATGGAGTGTTGGTAGTTCGTGGGGAAGTATTTCTTTGTAATCTTCATGACCAGCTTCTAGCGAGCCGTGGCGAAGGTCCAAACCATTTGGTTATAGGCTAGAAGGAAGTGTTACCCGCTATTGATAAAAAAATGGTGTTCTTGGGTGGTAATAGAAATATGCTTTCTAAAACAAGAATAGTCATTACCAACCACATATGATATGAGAATGTCGATACACATCCGATTTCGATAAAAAAATTCGTATAGCCCATGTCATGTGTACAAATGTTTTCACCAACATAACATACGTATAAAATGTGTTACCGATTGGTAATAGAAACAATCTTGATGACAACATGGAAGATGTCATTGACGAAAACACTTTCAAACCTGACTTGTTCTTGACTAACATAATGAATAAAATGTTACGGAAGATAACAATAAATTGTGTTACCAACCCGACTACGGGAATATCAACATCAAGCTTTGAATTAGGTGGGATAGGTGGCTGAAAAGATAACTCGACAACTATTTTTAATGGAGTATGGCGGCCTTCATCTCACCACCTAGGATTGGACACCCACCCACCTTAACCGCCGAGTACACTCAGTTTTGGCTAACTAACTTCCCTCAAGCCACACACCCATGACAACTGGATCCTACATCCTTCGGTTGATAAATTTTCTTATATGGCTCTCACCATATCACCCTCTTAGGCCCCTTTCGAAAAAATAAGTGAAGGAATTAATCGTGAATCATTTTGGGATGTCTCGAGATAGTGGAAAATATCTACCTAGTTCTAGTTTGCATGATCATACTTTCCTCTTGCAAGACAAGAATTCACGATGGTGGCTTAATTATCTATGTATTTATTGATGCTTTGTACAATATCCCTCGGTCCTAGGATTTTTTTGGCTAGTTTGGTTAATGTTTTGGTGCATGCTTCTATATTCCTTATTCTTTTGTGAATTATATTTTATTATGTTGCATGTAAATATTATATAAGATCTTATTCGAAAGAAAAACATCTTGAAAGAGTATAAGCATGCAAAAACTCCATTAAACAATGACACCTTCAATAAATCTTTTTATTAATTGCTAAATTTAATGGAGTCTTAGATAGTGCTTGTATGCTCTGCATCTTTATGCATCGATCTCAAAGGTTATTGGTGAGAAATTAAAATGAGTAGAATAAAATGTCATTTTTTCCTATTAATGGTGACCAATTTGACATGTCACATGTCATCACTAATGATAATATTTTTTTGATTGACAACCAATGATTACATAGATATCGACATCTCTTCCCTTAAGAAACGATTCTGATGTATGAGTAAGCATACATCTATATTGAAACCTTCATTAGGCTAAAAATACATGACTATGGGGTATCGATCCGTCAAAGTCTCCCGAGGAATGATCCCATCCCTATCCGCATCGGGAATCTCTAGGCATTGCCTCAACAAGACTTAATCCTTGGTGGGCTCATTCCAAGACATTGAACTTCACTAATAAACCAAGGGCCCTTCGATACGAAGGATAATTTTGTAAATGACATTTTAAAAATTGAATTAACTAATTTATGTTATTATTTTTTCTTATTATGATAGTGTGGCTCTATCTTGTATATTAAGAAAGGTTCCCTTAGTCATAAGGAATAGTTTTTAAATGAAAATAACAATTTTAGAATTATGTTGATTTATTTATCTGCTATTTTTCTTATTATATTATTGTAGTTCCATCTATCTATTGAGGAGGGTTTCCTTTAATATTTATCATACACCTTTCATATAGAAGAATTTCTAAATGAAAATATATATTTTGAATTACGTTGATTTATACATTAATAATTTTCTTATTACATTATTGTGGCTCCATCTATCTATTGAAGGAGGTGTCCCTTAAAAATTATTGAATACGTCTTTCATAAAGAAGAATTTGAAAATGAAATTAATAATTTTAGAATTATGTTGAATTATTCATCTACTATGTTTATTCTTATTACAATATTGTGGCTCCATCTATCTATTGAGGAAGGTGCCATGGAATATCTGTTGTGGAGCTTCCATTAAGAAAAATTTGTAAATTAAAATAACAATTTTATAATTATGTTGATTTATTCAAGCGCCTTTTTCTTATTACATTTTTGTGGCTCCATATATCTATTGAGTAAGGTGCCATGTAATATCTATAATGCACCTTTCATAAAAGGCGAATTTATAGATTAAAATAATAATTTTTGAATTATATTAATTTATTCCATTACCATTTTCTTATTACATTATTGTGGCTCCATCTATCTATTAAGGAAGGTGCTCCATAATATGTATCATGAACATTTCATAAAAAAATTGTAAATGGAAATAATAATTTTATAATTATGTTGATTTATTCATCTACTATTTTTGTTATTACATTATTTTGGCTCGATTTATCTATTGAGGAAGGTGCATGTTAATATCTATCATGTACCTTTAAAAGTAAAGAAAATTTTTAAATGAAAATGAAGAGTTTTGAATTATGTTGATTTATTCATCTACTATTTTTCTTATTACATTATTGTGGCTTAGCTATTGAGGAAGGTGCCCTTATTATTCTTAAAAAGAAAATTTTAAAAGAAAATAACATTTTAAGAATTATGTTGATTTATTTATCAGCTATTTTTAGTATTACATTCTTGTGGCTTCATCTATCTATTGATGAAGGTTCACCTTAATATCTATCACACACCTTTCATAAAGAAGAATTTGTATATGAAAACAACAATTTGGGAATTATGTTGATTTATTCATCTACTAATTTTTTTATTACATTATTTTGGCTCCATCTATCTATAGAGGAAGGTGTGCCTTAATATCTATCATAGTCTTTCATTAAGAAGTGTTTATAAATGAAAATAACAATTTTAGAATTGTGTGGATTTAGACTTATTCATCTTGTTTATTTTTATTGCATTACTCTATCTTCATCTTTTCAATTAAGAAAGGTGCCCCTTAATATCAATCATACATCTTTCATAAGAAAGAATTTGTAAATGAAAATTATAGTTTTAAAATTATATTGACTTATTTCTTTTTGCATTCCACTATTGTGACTCCATCCTCTCCATTAAAGAAGGGGTCCTTGAATAACATCATATGGCTTTCAAATTTATGGTTATAACTTTCTATTATTTTATTCTTAATAGGAATATTTTCATTTTTAAAAAAATAAAAAATTACTAAAATAATAAGTTTTTGTTCATTCTCTTATATTTGAAAAAGTGCTCATGCTTGTGTTTTTGTCGAAATGTATGGCTGATTTTTCGATGCGAGTAGATTCCATTACAAGTAGGAAAGAGCCTTGAAAATGAAGGTTCACTCGTTTATGCTTGTTTATCTAGAAATGTGTTTATTAATTTCTAAATTTATAGAGTACTAAATAGAGCTCGTATTCAATTATGAATGGTTAGTGGTGTTCATTAAAAAGGAAAACGAGAGGAAGAAAATGTCTTATATCTTTCCTATGAATGGTTATGGGTTTCCGATTCGGCATGTGAAGTGTCCTTTCGTCCGCTTCTTGTTACAGGAAGAACTCGTAAATCAAAATGACGGTTTTGCAATTAGGTTGACTTATACATTTTTTTAATAAATGCCAATTTTTTTAATGGAAGATTAAAGTGTGTGTTTTCTATTTATACAGGAAAAATTAGTGGAAGTAAAGGCCAATTAATAATGTGAAGTACCATTTTATCTATCTTTTTCCGTGGTTAAGAAAAGAATTTATAAATAAAATGTCCTCTTTACAATTAGTAGTTGTCCATGAGTTCCAAAATATGCAAAAAGGGTGTGAATGTTGAATTATTCCTTATTAAAAATATGGGAATATTTCAATTTTCTTTCTTTTTTCAGATAAATTTGGACATTTTCAATTTCATTGTGAAATGAGTTGTCTCCACCAAATATTTGCCATGTGACAAAACATAAATTTTGAAATAAAAATGTGATTCCTTTGTTTGAAGGCCATCTAAATTTTGTTTGAACAATCAGAGAAAATCGAAGGAAAATATAGTATGTAACAAACCACCAATTATGAATTTCACTCACTCTAAATTTTCACTCTCACATTTCCTACTGACTCTAAAGCTCTGCCTTTTCTTGAAATATATCGCATTACTATATATAGGCAATGATTCATGATATACAACTTAATTACATCAAGTCAAAATGTGTTAAATATCAGGACACTTATAAACAATACCTTCTAGAGAATGAGTATTAATGGATTTATTCTTACCATTTTTGTGAGTATAACAATGTGCACCTAGTTATAGTGCAAGTCTTTATCTATAGCTCCACTAAAGATTACTAATAATCTCCATGACAACATTTCCATTATTGAAATGATGGAATGGGTTGTGTATCTCTCTAAACAATTTCTCTTACAACAGTCTTGAAAATAAGTTCAATTTCTTGCAACAATCTTGAAGAAAAGCTTGGTTGTAGAGTGGTAGTCACTACATACTTGAAATTTTTTACCACCCTAATAGATATTCTAAGGGACATGTTCAACAACACAAAACAATTTCCAACTTCTCACGGTGGTGGTAGAGGAATAATCATTTCTCCTCAACCTCCACATCATTCAGTGCAAGCCTTTGGTGTGGCATATTCCCTACTCCCAAGACAATTCATCAAATTTTACATTGATTTCCCATGCTTGTGTGTGCGATCTATTTCACACAAATATACATGTGTTTTTACTATTGTAGCTTCACATTATAGTAATTAAAAATATAAGAGATTTATAATAGTAGGGGTAATGCGATAACTCATGGTCAACCAAAAATGCCACATAGGCACCACAATAATTCCAAAAAGAAATGAAAGTGTCCCACAAGGAGAAAACATAATAATTACATAAAACTAAAGAGCACTAAGCACAAGCCACCACTCCGAAAGGAGGAGTAGGATCATCCTTAGGAGGGATGAAATATCCACTCGGCGACTCGGCGGAAGGAGGATCAACTTTGTCACCCATATTGTTATGGCATTCCACATCTACAAAGGTACCATAATCCCCCACCAAGGGTTAGAGAGATAACAAAATTTTTAACTCCGGGGGGATGAGATGCCCAATGTGGAAATATTAATATGACTTTCCCCCTCGAAGGAGGACTCAAACCCATCCTAGAAGATGATGGAGGTGAAGGTAGACCAGGGGAGAGGGGAGTGGTTGTTTGAAAGGGTCATAAGGGTCACGGGGACCCAACTAATGGCTGAAGTGGTGGTATCAAAGGGTCGAGAGGGACCCAACTAATCATGAAAAGAGAACTTCCCCAATGTGTGAGTAATTCTTGTAAATGAACAAATTCCATAAAAATGTTTTCGTCTTGAGCTTGAATCTTTTTGCGCACATTAGAAAAGATAACCACTTTGTATTTAGTAGAGAATAAATCAACAGATTGATCATTCTTTAATATCATAGTATTTGGAGCTTTCTAAATATGAAAGAGAATAGAACCTCTAAATAATTACCATAGAGTATCCATATAATTAGGCTAAGGATGAAACCTCCAAACAACGTTAGGTGCTAATGAAAGAATTTAGGGTGGTAGGGTTGAAATAACATATGAATCAAAAACCATGTGACTTGAGCATGGGGAGAAGACAAGAACAAATTATTAAAAGATTCAAGTCAAGAGGAAAACAACATTTGTGATTGGGAATTCCAATGTCACTAACACGCTCCATCATTAGGATGATCTTGATAGATAAGGTACCGAGAGAAATTGTTATCTTTAGGCTCAAGCAAGGAGTTCCCTACACGGGTTATTCGACAAAGCCATGTAGATTGGGAAGATTACAGGCCCTAGAGGGTTATCATCTTAACAATGACATGTCATATGGATGCGATATATGGTATTTGATGTCGTAATTAAATAAAAAAGGAAATATTATGGTTCCACCACCAATCATGCCACCATGCATCTAGAGGCTTAATCCACGGTTTATGAATCATGACATCAGGTACAAACTCTTGAATTTTGTAGATAGACGGAATGGTTGAATTGGAAAGTTTAAATTTTATCTTTAACTCGGGCTAGGAAATCTTATCTCTATGGGAAACCAAATTTATAATGGTGTGAATCGCTTTGCAAAGTTAACGAAGATGTTTAATTCTAAGAGTTTTTATAAGTGAAATGCTATCTTTTGTGATGATAGGAGACCAAAAGATATTCAGGGAATTGAAAGAGAGTCTAAATACGAAATCCATTTCTAATCCTATGTAGCAGGGGTTTCATAGCTTCAAAGGCCTTCTAGATGATTTTGGTGATGAAAGTGCCAACAATCTTGGCAGAGCACTTGGTGATAACTAAGGTATACAACACTATATTATTCGAACATATTTTATCGTAAGAAGTGCCAGAAGTAATGCAATGCTGAAGAATAATTTTCTAGGCTTGATTTCCAAAAAGACATGTAACCACCCATTTATAAAATAAATCCAATATTTTCCTTTAAACATCATTAATACCCATGAAACCTTAATTGCATGGTAGATAACAAACTTCCCAGGCCACCCAATGAAAGATAGTTGAACCAAAAATTTTAGACTAAAGATAATCCAGGAGTAATATGGAAATCTTGGAAAAGGATGCTTGAGATGGGAACCAAAAAACATAATAATAAACATGGGTTCCCACAACAATCATGACATATACCTAAAATTTAATCACACACATTGGGTATAATTTAGTCTCGATCTGATATAACTATTGATATGGTGTTTGAGTGAAGAAAGTGTTATCCATAATTTATACTCCTACAAAATGGAAAACTTTATACAATGGTGTGTTGGTAGTTGGTAGAGAAACATTGCTTTATAATCTCCATAGCGAAATGGAGAGCCACGCCAAAGGTATGAGCCATTTGATTATAGCTAGAAGGAAGTGTTAGCGGTCGGTAACAAAAATGGTGTTACCGGGTGGTAATAAAAACAAGCTTGTTAAGAACAATAATAGTCATTACTAGCTGGTAAGAGAATGTCGATAATAGTTGTGATAGCAAAAAGAATCCTAATAGCCCATGTCATGTGTAAAATTTTTTCCAGGTGATAACATGTATGTATAAAATGTGTTACCGGCTGGTAATAGAAACTAGCCTGATGACAAAATGAAAGATATCACAAACCGAAAACATTTTCATGGCTGACTTGTTACCAAATAACAAAATGAAGAAAATGTTACCTTTTGGCAAAAATAAAATGTCTTACCGACCAACTACAGGGAATATCAACATCAAGCTTTGAATTACGTGGGGTAGGTGGTTGAAAAGATAGCTCAACAACTATTTTTAATAGAGTATGGCACTCATGTCTACTTTTATTAGAGAAGTACCCTCGTGAAGTGCATTTGTAGGGCTTCCCATACGTCTTTAATGAATTAGGTTGGTTGGTTAGTAAAATTTGAGGTCCTTCTCTCTATATATTGTAAAATCTACCTCATTTTGAGTAGAGACATTCAGGAGCAAAGGAACTCAGCGAAACATTTTCCATAGCTTTGATGAGCTTTAGGCCTTGAATCGAGCATTTTGTAAAAAATATTTCCTTATGCCTACCTTGTAATGGTTTTTGAACCTTTTTGAGTAATAATAATTTTGTTTTGTAGTTTTCATTTCCCTAGCTCGAGTTATATTGCATTTGTAGTTATTTTCTGCATATTTTATTCTTATTATAAGTCTCAATTTTTTTGTTCTCTATGAAAATGGAGATGTGAATTTTGTTTTAGGTTGTGGCACTTTTGTTTTCCTCTCTTAAGACTTTATCTTCCTATTTTCACTCACTAGGAATATCTCCACTCCCCTTGTTCTTGGTACTATCACCTCCCTTAGTTTAGGAATTTTATTTTATGCATTTCTCTCTTCCCAGGTCCCTTGGAAATCTAGGTTAGTATTAGAATAGTTGCATCTCCCTTCCTAGTAGTAGTTTTAGCATTAGGAATAGGTAGAGGAACCATCCTTCTCTAGAGGTTTGTCTCAATTCATAGGATCCCACACCTTGAGACAATCCCATGTTATGTAGATTACACTGATTACATCACTCATAACTCACTAACAATCAACAAGTAGTGTAATTTTGCACTAACAATTTTGGTATGCCAGGTGGGACAAAGGTCATTTTATAAGTGTTCTTACATTTTATTTGATTTCCATCTTTTCATTGTAGTGATACTAGTGTGCTCTTGTTTCGATTTGTATCCTTTAGAGTTTTTTTGCTGCATACCTTGCGACTCCCAAGAATAAGAACGCAATGGTGTAACAACCCAAGCCCATCAAGTGCATAATAAAGAACCATACTAAGTCAAGAATGAGAGAAGAAGGCATATTTGAGTGTTTGCGAGTTATCCCCAGGTAGAGGAAGGAGAGGAAGAAGAGTACAAAGATTCCCATCTCCACAAAATATATCCTTATCAATACATCTCTAAGGTAGACGCTTCTTTCAATCAACCATATTCCTCACGCCAATTATGATGAAACATCAGCAACAACCCCAAGGACCACCAAATCCCAATGTAAACTTCAAGGGAAATTATCTGGTAGCCCTCAATGTCGGAACCTTATTCCAGGTGTAGCATTAAAACATATTCCCTACTTTATGGGGTAAAACCATACAAATCCTATTTCTATTTCCCACTTCTCTTCGATGCTTATTTATTTTTGATATCGATAATTGTTGACTTTAGACAACGATATTATTGTATCATTTTGGTTTAACATGATGTTAAATGATAGATATATTTTGACTATTGATGGATTGTGATTCATAGTATGATTTATGTGGATTCTTAGAGGCATAAGGAGACATTTTTATATTGATTGCGATGATGTTTTGTTGGAATATAGATATTCTGACATTTAGAATTATCGTCATGTTTAGTAGGATTTAGAAATCAAACTAATCTTATGATCTTGTTTATATTGATAAAAATATAGAATTGAGATGTTGTAGGAATTTTAAAATGATAGCATTGTTAGTCTAGATGATGATTTAATTATATGCGGATGATTATTGCTTTGTATGCATATATTATATATTTGATGTGGCCATAACACCGAAGGAGATATTGTGTGATTTTGCAAGTAATTATATCACAACAATCAAAAGGGGGGATTGGAGACCAACCACAGTGGAATACTGGATGGATACAAGAATGGTCACCATGGCAACTTGTGTAATGTTTTTGTTTGGTTTAAATTTTGTTAAGGGCTCACCATGGTGGGGATGACCTCAAATTGTGACCAAGTGCTTTGTGTGTATGCTCCCTTTTTTTTAATTTAATTGTGGCGTATGTGATTTAATGTGTGATGTAATTCCTTTTCATCATTGTTGATTAATATGCTTTAATTAAGTGAATAAATCATGTTTATTAAGTAAATGTGGATGTGACAAAAGGGGTCATTTATTAGAGTAGTTGGTTCTTTGGTTCTTGTGTTTTTAGTTGAGTGTATGTGACTTTGAGTGTTGTACACTCTACCTTACCTTGGAATTTTTGATTTTGTCTTAAGGGCCAATTTTAAAGTCTTGTGGGACAAGCTAAGCCTACCCCACACCTATTAATTTATTATACCAATCCTATCTATGGATTGGGAGGTCAAAAATAGACCCCATTAAGTGTTATGTAAGACAAAAAGTGACATTTGTTGACTTTTATCACAGGGGTTTTAAAGTTTGTCCTTAGAGGTTGTGGGTTTGGATTGTGTGTGTAAGAGGTTTGTAATTCCTCTCAACCACAAATTTATTGTGCATTCGGGTAGAGGTTTGACTTGTGATGTGGATTTTAGGATGAGTGATGTGGCATCTTACATGGAGCCACCTCACCCTCCTCTTTCCTTTTTTCTTTATATGCAATTTTATTTGTTTGTTAGGGGTTACTTCTTTTCATTTGTGCTCTTGTATTTTTGGGAGTTAGAGAATTTTGGGAATGCTTATTGAATTATTGAGCTTGTTGGAGTTGGATTGAGTTTGAAGGATTTTGGAGTGTGACTCTTTGATCAAATTTCTACCATGGAAAGGTAGGAACTACACCCTTTTTTACTTGTTTTCCTTTATATGTGTTTATTTGTATGAGGTAAATAGTTTGCATGCATGTTGGGATCTTGGGTAGAATGCCTAATTAAGGTGTAGGAAAAGACTATGGAGATTTTATATGTAGGGAGGCATAAGATTTTATTTCATGTTTTGAGAGGGATTTAGGTTGGGTTCCCCACCTTGGATAAGAGAATGCTTGTATTTCTTACTTGGTTCTTTTAAGGGAGACATAAGAGATTATAGGGAGGTATAAGAGAATGTGGGAGGAATAAGAGGATCTTGAGGGAGGCATAAGATTTTTGTAGGGGTTTGAGATGCATTTTGAGGGTTTTAAGGTGGGAACCTAATCCCATTGGGAGGCATAAGTGATATTCCCATAGATCCCTTCTCCATTGGTTTACATTTCAAGCATTATCTATTTTTGAAAGTTACACTCTTCTGATTGTTTTCTTGTGTTGAATGTGTGTTAAATGGTTGTGAAAATTTGTATTGATATGTTGAAGCATTGTGTTATTTCCATGAGTTGGATCCATCCTTTATTGCATTTTGGTTGGGGCTCGGGGCCAATGAGGAGGATAGGTTCTTCTCCTCATTGGATTATTGGTTGGTTGGAGAGTGTTCCTTCTCCCCCAATTTTGTTATTGTGATTAAATTGAAGAAATGGTGGAGATCTTGTTGAATAATTTGGGACTTGGAGAGTTTTTTGAAGTCAAGAAACCCTTCATTGTAAATATATTCTTGTAATTCCCACTTAACGTGGAAGACTAGTAGATTGTATTTGAAAAGAAAAGTTGCATTGTAAGTTTCATTTACCAAGTTGTATTATTATGTTTGAAGGAAGTCCATTAAAGAATGTGTATTTTCCTTTCACTTCAAATTGTTGTATGTAAAGGAATGAATTAAATGAATATCATGTTTAAATTTTACCTCGTGTTGAAAAAAAGAAAGCTGGAAATTTTAATGTTTTGATCACAATGTGAATTAGGAGGTTATCATAGCCTTATTTTTGGGTTGAAATAGTTGAAAAAATATTTAGTTTTTTTATATTTGAAGTTAAAGTTATCCTTTGAAATATATGTTCTTTCATATGTTCATTTTTAGAGTTCTCGACCTACACAATGATCGACACCGCTAGTCTTAACCGGCATCGGTGGACTCAAGGTCTTGACATCGGTCATTGTTTCTTGTTGTAGAATTTGAAATGTTATTCCAAGTTTAGTTATCAATCTAAATGATTTTATGACTCACTCATAAACCTTAAATTTAATGGATAATTGTTGGAAATGGCATTAAGACAAGTGTGAACCAAAAATGTGAAAGATATGTTAAAATTTATAAAATAGGCTCATTTGGTAGTGACCGACGTCGGTGACTGAACCATCGTCAGTATTCCTGTGACCGACATCGGTCACTGAATACTACATCATTTTCATTTATGCAAACTTAGCAGTCTTTTGATGTTCCTTGTTTATATTAGATGCTTTTAAGACTATTATAATTTCTTAGAACTGAATAAAAGCTTCTCATGGAATTAATATTTTACCTCCATTACATTTTAAAAAATTGTTCTAAAAAATCATCTTTAACATAGGAACCGGTGCTTGGTAGTGGAACCGATGTCGTTAGCACGCAGGTTACCGCGGTCGATCACCTATGTATTAACGCTTTTTTAAAGAACATGTTTCGAAAAAGCCATTGACACTTTTGGATCTAAACTTCACCCAAATGTAGATCCAACCAATGAACGCCATGTAGGCTTGTTTAGACTGTTCTCCAACATGAAAAAATGATTTAAACACATTAAAATATTAATCTACAAAATGGGGTTTTTCCATAAATGAAAAAATAAAAAACTAATCAACAATAGATCTCAAACCAGATCCGGGGTAGATGCTTGTATTGAAATTAAATAACTAATCATGCATGATTTAATCTATGCTTCAACTATCCTAAAAGAGGAGCCAAATGGATGGAATCCCCTTCTTCTTGCACATTGCATCCACGAAGACTCCTTCATGGGTTTCATTGATCCATGGCATCCACTCCTTTAACATGCAAATCAACAAAATAAAATAGATCAAATGAGGAGGCTAGGGAAAAGAAAAAGGTTTAATAAAATTTCATAAGGATAGTTAGGGTTAGTAATGGAATGCTAAGATGCAATGGTCATAATTGAGTTGATCCAAGGTATAGGAATCAACCCTACAATTTTTAGGTAAGAATGAATATTTTGGGTTATTAAATAAGTTAAAGGTATGTGTAAATGGTGAAGGGGGGAACTTAGCACCCTTGTATATTAAGTTAGATGTGTAACTATCCTAGTGTGTTTTGGTAAATGTTTCAATGATCATTAAAGGAAATAATTTAAGAGAACTAAGGTATATAAGGGTAAGGGTTTAATAAACGTAAGATACATGTTATTTTGTGAAAGTGAATACTATTTAATCAAGCGAAGGAAATTAATGCACACTTATCTAGTGATGATAATTAAATTAACATTATAATTGGATTAAGAATATCAAATTAGTAATCTAGACTTGATCTAACCTATGAGATGTAATATTGTTTTGCAAGAAGTAAATTAAACATGTATTAGGGTTTGAACTCTTGTAACGTAAAACAAAATAAAAATAAAAAATCTTCAACTTTCTAGATAAATATTTAGGGTTTCTTGTGGTTTTAGAACGTCAAATTTTTCGGCATTACATTTGGTATCAGAGCCACGGGTTCAACGCTTAGACCTAGGAATACTTGGAAACTTAAGACATAATAAGGAAACATAGCACAACTCGAACCTAGATCACACAACTTTAAATGATATTTTAAATGTAGAAAATGTAAAAAATGAAACAAAACCTTGAATGATAAACTAAATCTCGATTTGGTTTGTGCGAGGCCTTGAGATTGAATGACGGGTTATTACACATATACCTAGATTTACCACCCCCAGATAAGGCAGTAGCATCCATATTGCCTTAGATACTTCAAACATTACAAGATGTTAATGCCGATATACGATAGAGATAGAGACCTAGCGAGATAGGATGAGAGCCATCAATAGAGGCTCGTGTGCCGTCTTGACATAGTGATGAGTGTAGGGAAGAGAACTCCCACATGGAGTCATCTAGGTGAGAGTTACCACGAGATGTGTTGGTCCGAAAATCTTTCATGAGAGCAGATCTATGGATAGATGAGCCAAAGCGTGCGGTGGCAAGCCCCTTCTTTGAGTCAAAGAAAGTGAAACCGGTTTATTGCTATTCTACCAAAGCGGGAATCATGCAAGTCTCCCAATATTCTACCTTCGGAGGTTTGGGATCTCATCCCAGTAGGGGTATTTCCAACTGCGAAAAGAAGGGAATGAAAGGAAGGGCGAAGAAAGATCATATCCAAAGGGAGAAAAGAAATGAATTCCAAAGCAGAAGGATCAGAAGGATTATGTTTTGGGATTGGTAATAAGTGGAGCCAAACCTACTTGCATAAACAAACAGAGCAATACTGATGGATAAATGACAAAAAGGTAGAGATAGATTTAACAGAATAAGCACATAAACCTGACGTAAGAAAGATTAAAATGCTCATAACATGCATATTCAGCACAAAGTCTTAATATTTGTGTTAATATCTTTTCTGTTAAAAAAGCTCAAAGTCTTTTCTTCCCACTTCTATTTTTCATCTGAAGATATCCACCCTTGAATACAACAAGTATTCAAGTATATATAGAAGAAGGAGAAGAAAATAAGGCCAAAGCAAACCAACCACTTAATTACAAAATATCTACAAAATATCTAAAAGTCATTTGTTGACTTTTGGAAACTTGGTGGATGACATCATCCCATGGTGCACCATGGATGATGTCATCATTTATGCTGACATACTCTTAGATATTTATAAAAGGAAGATCGAGAGGAAGGAGACTATTCATCATCGTATCACCGCTTTGAAAAGGTGTGTCTTGCTTTTGTTGTTGCTCGGGAGAGGTGATGTCGAATCGGGCATGATATTCCATGAATTTGCTGATCATCGGTGCAGTTGATCCTGGGCGAGGATCCTTGTGACAATCACTGATGACTTCGTAAGTTTCCCTCTCCTCTGTGATCTTTTCCGAGAGCTTGGAATATTCATTTCCTACCTCTATCCGGTACCCTATGAAGTCACGACCGGCGAGGAAGGTTGTTGATGGATTCAGCGTCAAAGGTGACTTCTTGCCCCATCCCCTGCGAGACGATCTCCTTGAACATCTCGAATAGTTTCGTCGCCTTCTTCAAGGTGAAAGAAGAAGCGAGCAAGCCTAGGGACATTCTTAGGACGATATGCTCCATCCGGTGCATAGCCTCCAAAGCCTCCTCCTTGAATTTATCTATTTTTTCTAGGAAAAACTCCAACCGATCAACCCGGTAGTCAGTACAAAAGAATTTTGTTGGGGGCTCTAGGGTGATCGAAGATGCCGAACTTGACCAGATCTTCGACTGAACAGTCGAGCATTTTCTGGAAGGTCTCATGCTGCATCCTAGCATGGTCTAGCTCTTCGGAGATAGGTCCTGCAATTGCCTAGAATTATTTGTTCGCCCGACTGATGTTCTGATATAATTCGATGAACTTGACGATTACTCCCTCACTTTCTTTGAGGATTTGGTCTCTCTGGCGAGAAACTGCCATACCCTGCTCACCGATTTTGGCGTATTCATTTATCTTATCCTGGCTCAGAGGCTCAGGAGTTTCAGTGGTAGTTGTAGGAGGTGCACTACCCATTTTCTGCAAGGCATGGAGAAGATGTTTATTTTGCTCCTTAAATGCCTCTTTTCTTCCTTTTCTTCCCTGGAGCTTCTTACGAAGGGCATCAACTCGGAGATAGGGCCTCTCCCTAAAGGCTTTCGAAGACGTTCCCATTGTGACTTGGGCCACTATATAATCTGTTGGAGACAGATATTCTTTACTCTTTGAAGGATCGGGATATGCTATCTCCATTACCCTCTCCCCGATGCACTCTGGGAGAAGTTGGTTATGGGCTTTTGCCTCTTAGTCCCCTTTGATGGAATAACGGAGAAGTCCATCGGCGTGATAAGGACTTTCCTCTTATGTTGGCCCAGTGTTGAGAGATGAGAGAAGAAATGGTGGGGGATAGCTCCGCGAGAGAGGGGAAGATGGAGGAAGAGGAAAGGGGAGCAGTGGATGATGGGGAGAGGACATGACCAAAGGAATGCTCATTTGAGCCACGAGAGGAGGGGGAAGAGGATAAAGACAAGGAAGAGAAGGAACCTCGGCGAGTTGTAGTAGTGGCAACATCTTGAATAGATGTGCCCATCGGAACATCTTCGGCTACTTCTTTCTCTGGAGATAACAGACTCACAACCTATTCTTGTGCGGTGGAAGGAGGGCTCTCAGGAGCTTCTTCTTAAGTAGAGCTTGGTTCCCCCTCTTTGTCCTTACCTTTTCCCTTGAGAAAATTGTTTGGTCTAACAGGTGCATTGCCCAATGGGGACGTGGTGAAATCTACCCCGAGGTAGATGAGGCCATTCATCCTGCACCAGTGCTCTGTTCCCCGCAATGTCTCCTTGAACCTTTCTTCAATAGTCTGGGGCACTTTTGTTCTGTTGATTGCAGCAGCAATGGCGATTGTCCCCATCCACATCAAGATATACCTGATCAACGTCTTGATTGGTATTTTGATAACCTCTTGGGACAATGGCCACGCCATCTTGAATGATCTCTGCCGAGGCTAAGCGAGAGTGGTCTTTTATTCGAGTTCGACCTCGTGGTATAGGTCAATGTAGATATCCTCGATTTGTGGATTGTGGATTAGATCGAGTTTTTCCTTGAGAAGGAAATTCCTTGGATCAAAAGTGGGCACAGGCCAGAAATTGTGCTTTAGATTGAGCAATTCTAGCTCTGCAAACATTTCCTGGGCTTTTTGATGAGAAACGTAGGTGTATCTACCCATTGTGAGGGCGAAAGGAGTTCCACCCTTCTTCCTCTTCAAACATTTCTCATGATAGGTTATGAGCTATCTGGAAAGCTCTAACAGGATTAACTTGGGGTCGGCATATCTCGGCAATTTGGTGGGCTCCCCAAGAAGTTGGCCACTCGAGATAGGTGAAGGTGGGAAACTATGTAAGCAAGGCCCCCCACTTCTCTGTTGCTGCGACTATGCTCTTGGTCATTCGATCGTGAGTCATGTTTGGCCTCAAAAGGCGATGACATTGTAGAAGAAAGCGTTGTTAACCTTGGTAAACGTGGATGCTATTCTCCAGCTTGACTCACAGTAATACTCATATATTCTCACTGGGCCCAAACCCGCATCGGTTTAATCTTTGGATAATCCCTCTTCGAGGCTACAACATAAAATACGTAGGAGTTCATGTAGAACCTCCCGTTGTGGTGAGTTATTGGAGCTACTCGGATATGGTGCTGCTTATTATCTCTGCCCACTCGAAGTCCTTGATCCGTACGTTCTTGTTCATAGTTTCAAAGTACATGAGCATCCATTTGTGAAATTAATGGGCTTGAGAAAGCCCAAATACTCGCTTAGGAATGTGATAGTATCACTCGGTTCCTCGGGAGAAGTCACTACGGTGAATAACCTTTGGCCATCCGGGTTACCACCTTTTTGTTCTTTAGGTAGACCTCATTCATGAGCTGCATGCACCTGGTCTTCATTATCCTCCCATGCCTTAATGCAATCTTCTTGGCTCACGGCCATGAAATTCCGGTGGTGAGGGATGCGACATGATCTCGAAATGTCGAGCAATAAGGTTAATTATAACCTCACCCTTTTCATTTGGACACATCTTGTGTCTTTATTGTGATGAGCCACTACCATCATGAATTCATTGTTTATGGCAGCGACGGGTATTCCTCCGGTGAAATGCAAGCCCTTGCCCACCGGTTTGTCCATCGAAAGGACTTCCCGTGACTCTCCAGTTCCGGCCCAAAATCTTCCATATCGATGTGACCGAGCTCTGAGTCTCTTATATCCAGGTCACATTCTACCTGAGACTCGGGCATTCTGACCCTTTGGTACTTGTATTTCATTTCTTCTTCCGTAAGCTTGGCTTTACCTTTTGACTTGGTTGGCCTCTTGCTTGATGTAGACATATGTGGATCTGAATTCAGTTGCTGATCTGCAAGAAGAAGAAGCAAAACCCAATGCAGAAGAGCCATGTTAGCTGTTAGATCTTCCATTAAAGTGCTACAGAATAGAATGAGGAGTTAGCAATTTTAAGGCCTCAAGGCGCAGGGCGTATGAACACTGCAGGCTATAGGGTTAATAGTATGGTGCATGAAGGGTGTTACTGAGGAAAAATTAGCGCGAAAGGGTGCGGGCGCAAGGATGCTTTGCACATGACATTTTGTTGTTGTAGCGAAGTGCGCCCACGCCATTCATATGTTTTACATTTGAGTGCGAGATAATTTTCATGTTGCACAGGGACAGGATACGCCAATGGCGCATATATTTTTCATGTTACATGGAATTTTGGTGCACCGAAGGGTGCAGGGTTGATGTGTGTAACATAGACTTTATGTGCGCAAAAGGGGAACTTGGCACGACACGGGAAGGATTGCATGACATTTTTTTTTGTAGAGGATGCTCCTACTCTATTTGTTTAGGATTTACTCGGTTTCACATGGCATGGGTAATTTTCATGTTGCAAGCGGGATCAGTGTGCCTTCTTGGCATGACTGTATTTTATGTAACAGGCATGGCAAATGCGCCAAGAGGAAAAAGCACAGTTTTAACCTAATCTTTAAGGTTTTCTCTTTCCTGACAGGCTTGTGATCTTTTAGGCCTCTTTTACGGGGTTTTGGATTGTGAAGGGGCATGTGAGGAGATCCAAGTGTTTTTTGAGGCGAGAGCCCTCCTTACCAAAGGCATATCTGGAAAGAGGAGGAAGAGTCAGGGATAAATGCAGCAAGAAAAGCAAAAAGAGGGGGTTTACAAATCCATTACCTCCTACCATACAAGTAATAAATACAAAACATACGAGGAAAATAACCACCTACCGGAATATATATAGTATGTGAGAGGAGAAACAGGGTCCATGAGGCGCGACACGAGGGACGAAAGGCGTGCTTATAGGTGAAGAGGAAAAATTTATCACGTGTTTCATCGTGAAAGTAACAAAGAGTTAGATGCGCCTATATAGGCAAAGGTGCAATAAATGCACCAACCACTTTTTCAAGGAGTGCACCAAAACATGTGTTGACACGTAAAACAGTGCACCCTTTGGCGCGAATAAATTCATGTCGAGACAGGGGATACTTGCACCTTTGGCACAATTTTAAGATTGTCAACACTCCATTTCATGCGCCCTTTGGCGCACCAAAACATGGCGCAACAATTAATGTGCCAACATGAAGGCGCATGCACCTTGGCGCACGCAAGAATGGCGCATCATGGGAAGGCGCACCAAAACATGTGTCGACACTTCAAAGGGTGCGCCAAAGGAAATGAAGGGGCGAAGATAATTTTCATGTTACACGATAAAGGTGCGCCCAGCCAAAAAGGGACCAAAATGGCTAAGTTTGGAGAACTAGATTTCCCGGAAAGGGATTTTGCAACATTCCGAACGCAGAGGGGTCCACGACGAGGGACCAGGACAAAATTTGGTATGGTTACCTATAAAATTTCCCTCGTCAATTTTACAGGATAATAGCTGGCTCTTTCTGGGGACTATCTTTGAGTGAAACTCAAGGGTAGAGAACCCCAGATCAACATGTGCCTATCCATTGGGTTAGAGAGTCAAAAACAAGGGCGACGACGGAAGCAAACACACAATGAAAGCAAACACACAACAAAAAAAAGCAAATTGTACAAAGAAGAGAGAAAGCTCTACTTCCTGAATATTTTGAGGTGCTGCCCGCTATAGGGAAATGGGAGATCAATTCCGTCCAGATACGAGAGATAGAAGCTATTTCCTCCATTGAGTTGTTTGATCTTGAAAGGCCCTCTCCATAAGAAGTCAAATTTTCCGTGCGTCATGCCCTTTGGCTCTTTTCATTTGTCCCACAAGAGGATGATGTCTCCCACCTGGAACTCTCTTTGCTTAGCTTTTTTATCGAATAGTCTCTTGACCTGATTCTGATGTTTAGTGATCCTGTCGACCACTCTTACTCTCTTTTCTTCGAGCTCTGCTAGATACATGATCCTCTTTTCAAGAGAATTTTGGAAAGTCTCATCTTCAATCGCTCGTGCCAAGTGCAGAGAAGGAAGTTCTACAGAAATGGGAAGTTCGACGTCGATTCCATATAACACTTGAAAAGGTGACATACCGCGTGACCTCTTTGGAGTAATACGGTCTACCCACAAAGTGTCATACAATGATGTGTGCCACGTTCGCTGATTCTTATCGACTAGCTTTCATATAATGGTCACTAAGTTTTTATTCTTGGATTCTACCCTGACCATTTCCTTAGGGGTAATAATTCGGCGTGATCCAAGGTTATCCCGTATTCATAGAAAAAAATAATAAATTCCCATGAAGAGAAGTTGGAAGCATTATTAGTAACAATCTTTCTTGGAACACCAAACTTGATAATGATATTTTCTTTGATGAAATTGTAAACAACCTCGGAAGTGGCATGCTTGACGGTATGGCTTCCACCCATTTTTGAAGTAATTTGTTGTTGTCGGGACATAACTATGTCTAGCACTCGATTGGGGATTGAGTTCACCGATAAAATTGATTCCCCACTTTGCTGAACGGTTCATCAATGACGACCACTTGGGGGAAAAGTAGCCAATTTTGGCTCACCAACAAATTGCGGCAAGGTTCACACTTTGCTACCCGTGTGGCTATATCCTGGAACAACGCGGCCAATAGTACCTTTCTAGGATGATCTTGTGTTCCATCACGGAAGAGGAGAAGTGACCACCACAGCTGAATCATGAAAACTTTGAAGTAACTTTTTCTCGTTGTGGTTTGTCAACACATCGCGAGGAAGATGCCATCTATTCGCGTTTGTATAAATCGTCACCCCGATGACATATCTCATTACTCGAGATTTATAGCATGTTTCTCCTTTGAATTTAGATGAGCTGGACACTCACCATAAGTGAGAAAGAAAGTGATATCGGAATACCACTCGTCGCTAGTCGCGAAAAACATAACCATGGGCGAGAAAATCAACTTTCTCTGGCGAGTTTGTGCTCCATCGGTGTAATCATCTTTTACAATGGGGTCTTCGAACCTTGATTTTCAGCCATGAGATGACAAAGGCCCTTACCTCTTACTAGCTTGGTTGGTTTTATATCTAGATCATACTCCTGGACCTTTGCGATCCAATTCCCTCATGAAACTCCCTAACTCTGTTGAGTTAGGATTGACTTGACTTGTCGTGTCGGGGACCAGTTACCATTGTGTGAGAATTTAGAATGTAATACACCGAAGTTCTTAATCGCCTTGACCATGGCGAAGGCATGCATTTCCAATGAGTCATTTTTAATTTGTGAGGATTGAGGGGGAGAGCTCATGAACGCAATCAAGGATTCAACATTCTCGGAATTATTTTGCATTAAGATGGTGACACGGTATGCTCGGATGCGTAGCTATACATAGTAAAATCCTTGGAGAAATTGGGACATACCAGGATCGGCGCGTGGGCGATGGAGGCTTTTATTTCCTCGAATGAATTCTTCCCCTCTTCGCTCCACCGAAACTTGGTGATCCTTTCATCATGTTTGATATGTGGAGAATCTTTTCACAAAAGTCCGAACAAAGCACTGAGAAAGTTCACCTTTCCAAAAAAAGAGTGAACTCCAATCTTGCTTGTAGGTAGAGTAAGGCTCTGAATAGCCTTAACCCTTTCGGCATCTATCTTCGTTCCTTCCTTGCTTCAATGATGTGTCCCGAGTAAATTTCCTTTTGTGACTCCAAAAATAGAATTTTTTCGATTCGGGAAATCCCGTGCTCTCGGCATCTGGTCAACACTTGCTCCAAATGATCACAATGATCATTCACCACTTAGAGAACATAGTTAAGTCATCCAAATAAACCATGATGAATTTCCCCATCATACCTTTGAACGCGAAGTCCATTGCCCACTGAAGGTAGCACCAGACGTTGGTTAAAAGCCAAAGGGCATCTTGTTGTAGGTGAATGTCCCTAGAGGGTAGTGAATGCTGTATTTAATTGGTCTTCGGGTGAGACTTGAATCGATTATAACTGAAAAACCCTCAAGCATGGACAACATTTACGATCCGATTACTACTTGCGAACTCGATCCATTATGGGAAGGGGGTAGTTATCCTTTAAGGATGCTGATTCAGGTTGTGAAAGTCTACGCAAATGCGTATCTCACCATTTTCTTCTATCTTGGCACAATGTTTACAACCCTAGTACTATGATGGATAGGGAAAATGATTCTCGCATCCAAGCATTTTCGAATTTCAGCTGGATAGTGCCCGAGACCTTAGGATTGTAATGTCTGCATTTACGTGAAAGCGTTTGACGCCTTCTTTGAATGGGATGTCATCTTTGGGCGTCTCTTAGCTTAAAATACTTTATATCGGCATAAGACCATGCTAATACATCCATGTATTTCTTCGAGAATTTAATAAACTTTCACTTTTCTTGATTGTGCAACATTTTACGATGTTTACAAACTGCGGATGCTCTCTTGGACCTAAATTGACCGGCTCGGTTTACGGGAGGAGTTAGGATCATCTTTCCTTTTCTTCTTGACAAAATGATCGTGCTATCAAACAAACGCTCTAGAGAAACCAAGCCTTTCAGAATTTTATTTCCTTTGATTTGACATATGCCATTGCTTCTTTTTGTATTCCCCGTCCTACTCCGTAAGTAGATTCCATGCGAAGTGGATCCTTGAAATGAAGCTCTCGAAATTTTCTGCCTTCTCAAAAAGGCAATAAGTTGATTGTCATCATTGAAAAAATTCGATCTTGAGAATATGCAGCATGATTGGGTGAAAAACCACCTCGATGGTATACATGTACATTTCAACCCTAGGTGAGCCGGCCATAAGGGATCTTGTGAAACAACTAATGAGTCGACCATGTCATTTTGAGCTCTTGGAATGGCTTTTATTGAAAAATCATCAAATTCCTTGATCTTTATCCCATACCATGTTACGGTAATGTCTGAGCCTTTCATTCTTTACTTGGTATATCCTTTTAACTTGATTTACAACCAGCTTTGCATCACCCTGTACTTTCGATTCTTGATTCCACTTTCCCTTGAGGCTTGCATGCCCGGTAGCAAAGATTCATACTCAATGCAGTATTATTTGTATTGAAAAGCGTAACTTGAAGGAGAGAGGGATAATCTCCTCTTCGGGATATATTAGCACGGCCCCGGCGCCGCACCCACTAGTCGTCTGTTGCCATCAAACTTACGCAGCGTCCATATCTTGTTAAGATCTTCCTCTTGGATGAGGACATCCATTTTATCGGGCTCGATAGATAAGAAATAGTTCCCCATCCTCGATGATTCGAAGAGAATTTGGGCTTTGGGGTCATCGAATTAGTAACCAAGTACTTCTTTTGTGATTCCGGCTCCAAATTTTGTATTACACCTTTCACGGGGATTCTCGGTCTTAGACCGTCCATATGAATCTCCCCCACCAACCTCACTACAAAAACTCCTTCCTAATAGAATTCCATATGCTTCCGGAATATCGCAACTGTGATGGTCATCTTTACTCTTTTCTCTGGGAACACAACAAATGTGAATCGAGCATCTTTGATCGACCAACCAACGGAACTTGCTTGGTTTCCAAGGAATAACATCTCGCCAAAAGGCTTGGTATGGGTGAGGCCCAAGCATGGGCAACTTTTTTCGGCATGACATTATCAAAGCCCCGGAATCAATTATGCGATTGCTTAGTTTATGGCCATTAATTAGGAGGAGAGATAAAAAGGTTCTATCTTGCACGATGTAGAGGTCGAGGCCACGTTTATGCGAGACAAAGGAGGGGTAGAAAGGATTCCTTTCGGGGGGAAGCTTGAGCGGTTATGACAAAGATGGCTTTTAATGTATTGATTAACCTTACAAGCTATTCAAGGTTTGGTGAAGATACTCGGCTTGACATTTGGATCTTGGTCTTTTTAGCATGATCAATGATGTCAAACGTGGCCAAGGGTTGCGTTGATGAAGGAATGAGTCCCTCATTTCACGATGGTTGGGTAGGATTACTTGGTCTTGATAGGAATATGAGAGGGCTGATTCGGAGGAAATAGGGAAAAAAATTTTCTTTGAAAAAGACTTAATAACGAGTTAAGCGGAAGAGGACTACCTCTTTTAGCGATGGTTGGAGGGTGTGTGATACGGCCTTCTCTTTACGTATCTTGGCGCAACTTCCGCTTCTTTTCCTTGCGAGTGGGTAAAAACAGCATATGACCCCTTTCTTGCGTATCCTTGGGTACCCTCTTCCTCATCGATTCTTCCTCATCAAATTCCATATACCCGATAGTAGAGTTGCAGGTCATCTCACCGACATCTTGATCATCTTCACACAGCGATGAAGGTTCTTCATAATTTTCTCCTCTTCTTCTTCGATCTCGCCCCAAAGCATTGACGAGAGAGGCCTCTAGTGCCCGACCATGGAGCGGTTGTAGGCAAGCGCGGCCTTTGCGGGACAACTGTTGGAAGTGAAATTCCTTCATGGGATATCCCGGTATGAAGTGCTAGGAGAAGCTTGGGTTAAGCGCTTCTTTAAAGCGAGCAAGTCATTCGCCATCTTTTGAAATGCTAGATCAGATGAAGTGGCGGGAGAAGAGATCGAAGTTTTAAGCTTGGATGGTTCTCTTTTTAATTCACCAGATATTAGGAAGTTAACTTCAATCCGTATAGAAGCAGCTTGGTCGAGGACCAAAGTAGCGACTTGTTCTTGCAGGAGTAAGAAAATTACTTTTGAGCTCATGGGGTTTACGAAGAAGCACTTATGATTTTCCGTGGGTGGGACACGGTTGATCAATGAATTGAAATAGGTGATGAAATCATGCATAGTTTCATTGACCTCTTTCTTTAGGTGAGTGATCTTTAATAGCAATGTGAATGCATCTTCGGAAGGCTTATACATGTCTTCAAATGTATCTCGTCTTGTGGCCCAACTAGTAATAGATTCGGGCGGCAGATGTTGAAACCATTCCATGGTCGATCCTTGCAAGGTTTCTAAAAAAGGCGAACCGACACATCTTCATGGGTCACATCGAGGATCTTGCGCAAGACATGATGAATGCGGATATGTGAGAATCCATGCTTTGGTTTCCACTCCCATCGAATCGAGGGAAGTTTTTTCGATTCCCATGTGGGAGTGCGTGAGCGAGGATATGGTAAAGCCGAGAGGGCCCATAGCATTTCCCATGGTAATGCGCCATTTGGACAGCGAGAAAGAAGAGCGCGTCTTTGGGAGGATGGTCCGACTAAGCAACAAGGCAACTATGCAAAGTGACGTGTAGGTGCACAGTGAGAGATGCTTCCTTCGTGGAGGTGAGACACTTCTGGACAACCGGTCGGCTGAGCTTAGTGATGAGAAGCGTGCTGGTGTAACACTAAAGTTGTGCCTTTGAAGAATACTAAAAGTAAGATCAACTTCTCCATGAGCTCTCTGCGGCGAGTAAATGGTTCACTGCCAAAGTGTACCTTCCCGGATCTGCAATACTGCGGAGTAGTTTTAAGAACTCTTTTTGGTTGTACTTGCTGATTTTCTGATTTTTCTGACAAAAATCAGCAGCATGCACTTTTCTAAATATTTAATTTTATCCTTCTTTTAACAACCGATTGCGGTTTTAATGACAAAGATCAACGAGGATAAAACGATGGTAAAACTTAGTAAGCTGATTTTCAGATCTAGAGTTGACTTTTTAAAGAGTTTGAAATTTTTGGTAAACTGTCAGAAACTCAGATCTACGGAAAAATACAGATTTTGAAAAACTCAATAACTAAAGATCTCCATCTAGTCCAGACCTATGGATCTCTGAAGAAAATTTTCAGTTTGGAGCTTTTTGCAAAAAAATTGGATTTTAGACAAAAGTTAAAATTTGCAAATAGGTAGTGATTTTTGACTTTTCCTTTATTTTCAAACATACCACTATCATAGATCCATTAGATCCGCTTTATTCCCAGTGAAGAGTCGCCAAAAACTGCTGGTTTGAAAATCTTTCGTGAGAGCATATCTATGGATGTAGGCAGAGCGATAGTGTGTAGGGCATAGCCCTTCTTTGAGTCAATGAATCGGTTTATTGCTATTCTACCAACGAGGAATCTATGCAAGTCTCACAATATTCTACTTTTGCGGGTTTGGGATCTCATCCCAGGTAGGGGTATTTCAAGCTGCGAAAAGAAGGGATGAAAGGAAGGGCGAAGAAGATCAGATCCGAAGGGGGAAAGAAATGAATTCCAAAGTAGAATGATCAAAAGGATTATGTTTTGGGGTTGGTAATAAGTGGAGCCAAACCTACTTGCATAAACGAACAAAGCAATACTGATGGATAAATGACAAAAAAGTGGAGATAGGTTTAACGAATAATCACATAAACTGACGTAAGAAAGATTAAAATGCTCATGTAACACGCATATTCAACACAAAGTCTTAATATTTGTATTAATATATTTTCTATTAAAAAGCTCAAAGTCTTTTCTTCCTACTTTTATTTTTCATCTGAAAGATATCCACCCTTGAATACAACAAGTATTCAAGTATATATAGAAGAAGGAGAAGAAAAGAAGGCCAAGAAAACCAACCACTTAATTACAAAATATCTAAAAGTCATTTGTTGACTTTTGGCAACAGTGGATGACATCATCCCATGGTGCAACATGGATGACATCATCATTTGTGCCAACATACTCTTAGATATTTAAAAGCGGAAGATCGAGAGGAAGGAGACTATTCATCATCATCTCACTGGACGAAAAGGGGTGTCTTAGCCTGCTTCATTGCTCGGAGAGGTGTGTGGAACTCGGGCACAATATTCCATGAACTTGTTGATCATCGGCTGTAGTTGATCTTGGGTAGGATCCTTGTGACGATCACGCGATAACTTGGAAAATTTCCGCTCCTCTGTGAGCTTTTTCGAGAGCTTGGAATATTCCTTTCCTGCCTCTATCAAAATACCCTATGAAGTCATGACGGGCCGGAAGGTTGTTGATGGATTCGGTGTCAAAGGTTACTTCAGGCCCCATCCTCTGCCCGAGGCGATCTCCTTGAAGATCTGAATAGTTTCGTCTGCCTTCTTCAAGGTGAAAGAAGAAGCGAGCAAGCCTAGGGACATTCTCGGGATGATCCGATCCATCAGGTGCATAGCCTCCAAGGCCTCCTCCTTGATTTTATCTATTTTTTCTAGGAAAAACTCCAACCGATCAACATGGTAGTCCAAATGTAGAAATAATTTTGTTGGGGGCTCTAGGGTGATTGAAGATGCCAAACTTGACTAGATCTTCGACCGAACAATCAAGTATTTTCTCGGAAGGTCTCATACTACATCCTAGCATGGTCCAGCTCTTCGGAGATAGGTCCTGCAATTTCCTAGAGTTATTTGTTCGCCCGAATGATGTTCTACGATATAATCGGTGAACTTGACGATTACTCCCTCACTTTATTTGAGGATTTGGTCTCTCTAGGTGAATCTTGCCATACCACCTTGTCGATTTTGGCGTATTCATTTATCTTATCTGCTCGGGAGCTCAAGAGTTTCGGTGGCGGTCGTAAGAGGCGCATTGCCTATTTTACGTAAGGCATGGAGAAGATGTTTATTTTGCTCCTTTAATGACCTCTTTTCCTCCTTTACTTCCTAGAGCTTCTTGCAAAGGGCATCACTACTGAGATAGGGCCTCTCCTGAAGGCTTTGAAAGACGTTCCCATTGTGACTTGGGCCACTATATAACTGTCGAGACAGATCTTCTTTACTCTTTGAAGGATCGGGATATGCTATCTCCATTACGCTCTCCCCTAATGCACTATGGGAGAAGCGAGGTTATGGGATTTTGCCTCTTAGTCCCCTTTGATGGAATAATGGAGAAGTCCATCGGCGTGATAAGGACTTTCCTCTTATGTTGGCCCGTGTTGAGATATGAGAGAAGAAATGGTGGGGGATAGCTCCGTGAGAGAGGAGAAGATGGAGGAAGAGGAAAGGGGAACAAAGTGGAAGATGGGGAGAGGACACAACCAAAGGAATGGTCATTTGATCCAAGAGAGGAGGGGAAGAGGAGAAAGACAAGGAAGAGAAAGAACCTCAGCGGTTGTAGTAGTGGCAACATCCTGAATAGATGTGCCCATCGAAACATCTTTGGGCTTCTTTCTCTGGAGTTAATAGCTCACAACCTATTCTTGTGCGGTGGAAGGAGGGCTCTCGGGAGCTTCTTCTTGGGCGAGCTTGGTTCCCCCTATTTGTCCTTACCTTTTCCCTTTCATGCAAATGGTTTGGCCCTCGACAGTGTGTTGCCCAATGGGGACGTGGTGAAATCTACCCCGAGGTACATGAGGCCATTCATCTGCACCGGTGCTCTGTTCGCCACAATGTCCGCTGACCCTTTCTTCAATAGTGCAGGGCACTTTTGTTCTATTGATTGCGCAAATGGCTAGTTTTCCCCATCCTGTCAAGATATACCCGATCAACTTCTTGATCGGTAGTTTGATAACCTCTTAGGACAATGGCCACGCCGTCTTGAATGATCTCTGCCAGGGCCTAGGTGAGAGTGGTCTTTTATTCTAAGTTCGACCTCGTGGTATAGGTCAATGTAGATATCCTCGATTTGTGGAATGTGGATTAGATCGATTTTTTCCTTGAAGGCAATTCCTTGGATCCAAAGTGGGCTGGCCGAGAAGTTGTGCTTTAGATTGAGCAATTCTAGCTCTGCAAACATTTCCCGGGATTTGTGATGAGAAACGTAGGTGTACCTACCCACCGTATGTAAGGGGAAAGGAGTTCCACCCTTCTTCCTCTTCAAACATTTCTCGTGATAGGTTATGAGCTATCTAGAAAGCTCTAATAGGATTAACTTGGGGTCGGCATATCTCGGCAATTTGGTGGGCTCCCAAAGTTGGCCACTATGAGATAGGTGAAGGTGGGAAGCGCAAAACAAGGCCCCACTTCTCTCATTTACTGCGACTATGCTCTTGGTCGTTCGACCGTGAGTCATGTTTGGCCTCAGAACGCAGATGAAATTGTAGAAGAAAGTGTCGTTAACCTTGGTAAACTATGGGATGCTATTCTCCATCTTCAGCTCTGGGTAATACTCATATATTCTCACCGGGCCAAATCCGCATCGGCTTAATGGTGGATAATCCCTCTTCGAGGCTGCAACATAAACTACGTAGGAGTTCATGTAGAACCTCCCCATTGTGGTGAGTTGTTGGAGCTGCTCGGATATGGTGCTGCTTATTATCTCTGCCCACTTGAAGTCCTTGATCCGTGCGTTCTTGTTCATAGTTTCAAAGTACATGAGCATCCATTTGTGAAATTAATGGGCTTCAGAAAGCCCAAATACTGGCTTTTAGGAACGTGATAGTATCACTCAATTCCTCGGAGAAGTCACTACGGTGAATAACCTGTGGCCATCTGGTTACCACCTTTTTGTTCTTTAGGTAGACCTCATTCATCAGCTGCATGCACCTTTGGTCTTCATTATCCTCCCATGCCTTAATGCAATCTTCTTGGCTCACGGCCATGAAATTCCGGTGGTGAGGATGCCAAGCATGATCTTGAAATGTCGTGAGCAATAAGGTTAATTATAACCTCACCCTTTTAATTTTGGACACATCTTGTGTCTTTATTGTGAGCAATGGCCACTACCATCATGAATTCATTGTTTATGGCACGATGGGGATTCCTCGACAAAATGGAAGTTCTTTACCCACCATTTTGTCCATCCAAGGACTTCTATGACTCTCCCAGGTTACGGCCCAGAAATATTCCATATCGATGTGACCAAGCTCACGAGTATCTTATATCCAGTCACATTACGCATGAGACTCGGCATTCGACCCTTTGGTACTTTTATTTCATTTCTTCTTCCGTAAGCTTGGCTTTTCCTTTTGACTTGGTTGGCCTCTTGCTTGATGTAGACATATGTGGATCTAAATTTAGTTGCTTGATCTGTAAGTGAGAAGAAGCGAAACCCAATGCGGAAGAGTCATGTTAGTTGTTAGATATTCCATTAAAGTGCTTCTGAGAATATAATGAGGAGTTAGCAATTTTAAGGCCTCATGGCGTAGGGTGCATGAACACTACACAGTGCGGGGTTAATAGTATGGCGCACGAGAAGAAGGGTGTTACTGAGGACAAATTAGCGCCAAGGCGCGGGGCGTAAGGATGTTGCAAATGACATTTTATTGTTGTAGCGAAGTGTGCCCGTGCCATTCATATGTTTTACAGGCGCGGATAATTTTCATGTTACACGGGGATAGGATGCGCCATGGCACATATATTTTTCATGTTACATGGAACTTTGGTGTGCCGAAGGGCACGGGGTTGATGCATGTAACATAGACTTTATGTGTGCAAAGGGAACTTAGCGCGGTGTAGGGAAGGTTTCCATGACATTTTTATTCTTTATAAGAGGATGTGCTGCGCCATTTGTTTAGGATTTACTCGAGTTTCACATGGCGTGGGTAATTTTCATGTTGCGAAGTGGGATCGGTGCCTTCTTAGCGTGGCGTATTTTATGTAACAGGCGTGGTGAATGCGCCAAGAGGAAAAAGCACGTTTTAACCTAATCTTTAAGGTTTTCTCTTTCCTGATAGGCTTGTGATCTTTCAAGCCTCTTTTACAGGGGTTTTTGGATGGTGAAGGGGGCACAAGAAGGAGATCCAAGTGTTTTTAAGGAAGATCCCTCCTTACCGGTAGATTTGGAAAGAGGAGGAAGAGATGGGGAGAAAGGAAACAAGAAAGAAAAAAGGGGGGTTTACAAATCCATTACCTCCTACCATACAAATAATCAAAACAAAACATAGGAGGAAAAAGAACCACCTACCCGGAATATATATAGTATGTGAGAGGCGAAAGCAGGGGTCCACGAATGTGACATGAGGATGAAAGGAATCTTGACACGTGCAAAGGAAAAAAGTTATCACGTGTTTTATTGGTGAAAGTGATAGGTCGAGATGCGCCTATATATAGGCAAAGGTGAAATAAATGCGCCAACCAATTTTTCAAGCGGTGCACCAAAACATGTGTCGACATGTAAAAAGCGGTGCGCCCTTTGGCGTGGATAAATTCATTTCGATATGGGATTCTTGTGCCTTTGGCACAATTTTAAGACTATCACACTCCATTTCATGCGCCCTTTGGTGCACCAAAACATGGCGCAACAATCAATGTGCCATCATGAAGGCACATGCACCTTAGTGCACGCAAGAAAGGTGCATCACGAAGGTGCACCAAAACATGTGTCGACACTTCAAAGGGTACGCCAAAGGAAATAAAGGGCGCAAATAATTTTCATGTTACATAGATAAAAGGTCGCCCGACCAAAAAGGACCAAAATGGCTAAGTTTGAGAACTATATTTCCTGGAAAGGGATTTTGCAATGCTTGAGCGTAGGGGGTGTACGAGCGAGGGACTAGGACAAAAATTGGTAGGGTTACCTATAAAATTACCCTTGTCAATTTTACGGGATAACAAGATGTCATTGAGGACAGGGCTATGAGGTAGAGATAGATCTAGGGATTCTAGGAAAAGTTATGATCATGTTGTAAGACTGAGGGTAGACATTCCACTACTGAAAAGAGATCACATCAGGGAGATCCTGAAGCTCATTCCATCCCATTTTTTTGGGCACATTGGATGATTTCAGGAAGAGGCATGGTTAGTAAGATTGAGTGGGTGCTTCAAGCTATATCTGTGTACCAACAACATGAAGGCTTGTGTTGCCATCCACCTTCTAAGAGATGGATCCGGGATTTGGTGAAGGACCAAGGAGTAGAAGCTCCATGTGGATTTCGAGATAGTCACTTGTGAGATTTTTGAGGAGTGGTTCAGGAAAATATATATGTTTGAGGAGGTTCATTCAAAGAAAAATAGATGAGTTCCATGACCTACGTCAGGTATCTATTGACAATTTGTTCACTTGTGCAAAAATGGGTAACTCAAAAATTATTACGATGAATAGAATTGGTGAAGTATACCTACGCTAAGGGATATGTTTTGAGATAATATTGTTACTATTGAATTAGTTAATGATTACATGAAATCTACTGACTATGTGTGCTTGTTACAAATGTAACAAATCACATAGTCTACAATTTCATGACTATCTTAAAAAAGAACACAAGGCCCTGAAGGACAAGCTGTGTTGTCTTAATGAGGACATCCAATTGCAGAATAGATGAAATGCTATGTTTTGGGATAGAAAACATTATTGCAGATTGTAAAAATCAAAGTTCATTACTAGATGTTACAAGTCTTTTTTAATGTTCTTTCCTTCTTGATTAAGACATTCAATTATATTCTTGAGTTGTTTAGTTCAACATACAATCCATACCGAAAGATGAAATGCGAAATAAATACAAAAATCAATTTCAGAATTCAATCTTTTATTCATAGGGGAATTTTAAGTGATTCCCACACAAGCCGTGGGATGTAACTGAAAATTAAAGTACAGCCTCTTGAAACAAAAGGTACACATGCATGAAAAATAAAATAAAGGAGTATGAGTGAACCCATAATTGCATTGGGGTTTTTGTTCTTTGGTTGAGACATCTCCATCTCTAGATTTGTTCCTTCTTCATCTTTGTTGTTGAAGTCATTGTACTTGAAAAGAATAAAAGAGTAAAACTATCAATTATGAGCTCGGGGATTAATCCATATTCCTATCTTGTCCTAATTTGTGCATATGAGTCTCTTAACAACATTAGATATAGATTACTTGAAGATCAAACTACATACTTGTTTACTCACTTAGAAAGAAGAAAGAGAAAAGAAAATTAAAAAAATGGACTCAAGAGAATCCAAAAGCCTAAGTTTTTCTAAGTGTTTTCTTAAGTGTGTAGGTATGGATTGTAACTAAAGAGGAAGAGTCATATTTCAATAATTTGAAGTTAAGCTGGAAAGAAAGAATTACGAGAAAATTTTGATATGGCTTTGCCATAAAAGATGGAAATTTACAAATTTTCATCATGTTGTTTTTAACCAATACATGCTTTAAAATAATTATGTAAATCAAGTAAGTGATACAGAAAAATAGAAAGCATGCCATGATCAAGATAACAGTTATTATGTTTTAGTTTCCAACTACAAATCAGCTTCAATAGAAAATTGTTACATTAATCGTATTATGAATCAGAAAATACAACTACTACAACTGAAAAGGGAAGGAAGAGAGAATTCTAGAAAAAAATTGCAGGGCTTTGCCATGAAAAATCAACATTTCAAATTTTCCAGCATGCTAGAAATACTACTATCAAGGAAATAAAGCATCTAAGTAAAAGAAACAAGATTACAGTATTCCAACAAAGTGACAAAATCATCTTGAGAATCAAAGTATGCAACTACAAGGGATAATTTCAGATGGTGAACTGAAGAGATACAAAAGAATGCAAAATTTCGAAATTTTATTTTACAGACTTTATCAAACTCAGAACATTGATACAGGTTCAAGAATATTAAAGACTTACATCTCAAAGTACAGTCTTAAAATACAAAGATCATGAAATAGTACAGAGATACATAAATGAATACAAAATGCTAACTTTTGATGAATTGGAATAGTGAGCTACACAAAATCACAAGATCCATTAAAGGTTCTATGAAGGAGGAGAATTTGCAATAAATGAGTGCTAAAGGGATTTATTTTTGATCTACAATTTATATGATCTTCCAGAAGAGTTTCATTAAAACAGGTTTCAGTTCCCAGCTCCCTTCATGTAGGAGTCAAGTTATATCCTTGAAAACAAAAGAATGATAAAACTTCTGTAAACAAGGTCTTGGAAGTAAAGGACAAAGTTATCTTTGATATTGAAATGAGAACCAAATTCTATGGAATACAAGCATTCATAAACACAAACAATGAAATGCTTCAGAACCTTTTGAGCATAAAGATACAACAGAGCAAGCATAGATCAAGTAAAAGGAAAAGAAAGATAAAAGGAACTTTATCTATATAGTTTCTAACAACAAGTTCACAATACAAGAGTCGATCAACTATACAACTCAAAGTTTTCAGAATGGACTTGAAGTAACACCCAGTTCATGCAATACACAAACATTCTCACAACAGAACCAGAGTTTGAGAAATTCAAGAAATTCTTCTCGATTTTGAGATCAAAACCCAACAGATTGTTAGAGACCAAAAATTATTCACAGATCAAGTTAATGGCCGCAAATAGAAGATTTCCAGAACCTTATCAAAGAAAATGGAACTTGAGGTTACAAATCTACAAAATAAAAAAACCTTCAAAAATGAAGCTTCATATTCATCTTTCAGAACAGAAACCATTCGAAATATTGCAATACCCAATAAGGGAGGTTCGAAGATTTGAAGAAAGGTGTCAAAATATTTCACAACTACAACATTGCTTCCTTTTTCAAAAGTTTTACGAAAAACCCATAAAAACAATCAAGAACTTACTATTTCAAAGTGTTTTCTTCAAACCCTTGAGTTGCAGAGGAAGTAATAGAATCTCATAATGAGTTTCAACTTGAAATGACCAAGGCCGAGCCACGAAACCACATAAAATGCAAAGAAAGAGTGGATTATCAGTATTTCTTGAAAGACAAAATGGTGATGACGAAGTAATAGTAATATCCAAGGAGGTCAAGACTTACCTTCCCTCATCAAATAGTGTGATAGCTACATGGTCCCGAGCTCAAAATAAAATAGCAATGGAGGCCAAGAGACAACTTGTAGAGCTTAGAAATAATCAAATGTATAGCTAGATAAACCTCAAAAACCAAGCTCGAACAAACGAGTCGCAATTGGTGGCAATTTGAGGAAAGCTCACGAGAGACCAAAGGATGATATAGAACGGAGCTTGAAGTTCATGACAATGGAAAAAATTACCCACAACCACCTCCTCAGAAAACTCAAACAGAGAAAAAAAAACAAGTATGCGAGTGGGACCAAGCTCAAAAAATCATTAACAATGGCGATCTACAAAAACGTTTTCCATGGCTTCACCGCTCTCTCGAGAAAAAGAATTACCAAAGAATATGGTTTGAGTTGATTTAACTCTACCACCTTAGCCATGGTTGAACCTAACTTCATCACGGTCAAATAATCGATGGATCAAAAGAAAAAGGAAAAAAAATCAATGTCTCTTGATCAATCTCCGAATCAAGCAAATCACACGAGTTAAATATGCGCCGACCATATTAAATGTAGGGATTAAAACCCTAATCGAGGTAATAAATAAACAATGTAGGTTCCTCAAGGAAGAGATCGATGGTCTTCCTTTAAGACCTAACTCAACCTTAGTTGTAAATGCCACCGACAATCTCAAAGGGTCGATTCAACGTTGGAAGGGGCCAGCCCCACGTTGAATAAAATAATCATTGCATATTGACTTAAATCTAAACCATAGTCCAACATCGAATGATGCAAAACTGACCATACATGCCAAATAATCATCACTCAAAAGGTAAAAATTTAAACCTTAGTCTCTTCAAATCTCTGAAATATGACAAGGAAATTGCAATGCAATATTAAATCAAAGGTGGCCGGATGTTATGTGGTGCCCTTTTAAAAGTGTCCTTGTATTATTTCAAACCATAATATTTTTCTAAGTCCATAAGAGTGCCCAAACCAATGAGGACTAATGGTGAAGTGCAAAGGTGGTCCCCACTATTGGAGGAGCTGGAGATGATTTGCATTATGTCACCCATGTGACCATTAGAAGCCAAAGAAATGTCAACATCAGAGCCTAAGCTTTGACAAGTGGTCCCCACAGTGGATGAATTATTTTGCAAATATTGCAAGTATTGTAATTATTTTGTTCACTCACAAGGAGTTGATTTTTTGCATGCTTCACTAGAGGACAGAACAGACAAGAAGACAAATTTGCATGCTCAAGGAAGGAGACTTTCCCAACAAGAAAAGTTTATTATTAGCAAATTATTCACCCTTGCTTTTCTTAAAAATAGAACAGTCAACTTCAGTTTGACTGAGATGTAACCAGAGGCTATTAATGCCTCTTGTACTAGTTTGTTTTATTTTATTCCTTTATATATTATTAAATAAAGGATAAAAATAGGATGCATGGGCGAGTACAGCCTTAGTCTATTTTTAGGAAGGGTGGGAAAATTATTTTGCTATATATTGTGTGCCTTAACAAAGCAAGAGGGGGGAATTTTGGATATAGGAGTATCAAGTGAAAAATTTTGCGAGTTTTTGCCCTTTGAATGTGAAGTATTTTCTTCCTTTCCAATCATTTGTAGTCTTGTGTATGTTTCCATTAGTCTTGTGAATGCAAATTCCTCTGGTTAATTATCTTACCCTGTTGCAAATTCAGTAACTTCTGCATGATGTTAATGTGTATGTCTAACTTAGTAGTATTGTTGTGATCTTTTCCCTCAATACACCAAAGTGTTTACCCTTAATATTTTGCAGAAAATTGTTGGTTTGTGCATCAAGAATCCTTTCACATATTAGTTGTGCATATACTCAGTCAAATCCCTCATACAAATTTGGTGTATCACCTCAGTTTTAAATCTTTTACAGTAACATTTTCCCCTTAACCCCAGAAAATCAATTTAGGATACATCAATAACAAAACGGCCTTGATAGCGAAGACTCACCTCAAAATAGGTATACCCATAGACTGAGGTGTTTCCATTGTATCTCACGAAAGAGATAGATCATTTTTGCAAGCTTAGAAAATCTACAACCATCTCTCTACAAGGTGCATTTTCGAGAGATAATTGATTTTGGCACGCTCGGTGGGAGAATCGAATTAGATCTGCATGCAAGTTAGAAATTCTATAGAAATCCATAACATATTTACAATAGTTAAGAAAGTTACTTTCTTGGGAGCAAGATCCAACAAATTATTCCAAAGATTTTAAGATATTTTGGTGATTCTATAAAGATGATTTCAGGACATCAATATTACAAAGCATGTTCTATGCCTAAAGTGACTACAAGATCATTGATAAGAGGAATTCCTCCCGAGTTTGTTTCTTTACCTTTGAATTCAGCTAGGAGGAGAAGAGTTGGTAATACTTTACCTTATAATAGACCTTGTTTTGACAACCCTCCTCCTGATATTCCTTCAACACGTATCAATTTCTCTATTAACATCCCAATTTTCCAATGGCTATCCGACCACCTAGGAATTTTGTAACCTTTACTAATGGCGGTCCATTAGTAATTATTATTTATCATGATATCCCTAATGCTACCATGAAATGTTTACCATCATTCACCGGTGAAAATCAAGTTACACCTACGAAACATATTAAAGATTTTGTAGCCTTATGTGCATTCCATAATATCACTCATGAAGACATAACTTTGAGAATTTTAGCTGCATTTTTAAAGGACAAGCCTTGCAGATGGTATAGAAACCTAGAGATTGGAATC